>OY754971.1:632500-787500 GCA_963576475.1 Molanna angustata | reverse complement strand
ATCTAAGCAATGACTGACCTACAAAATGTCAACATGAGCAGCTGACATTTTTGCTGATAGCAAAATTAATTTCAAACAAAAATACGCTCGCACGATTATTTATTTATTATTCACACGAGTGAATGTGCAATATGGTTGCTGTAAAAGGAGCTCTTTGTGCTATTGTGACGTTATCGGTGTTTATAAGGTAAGTGATTCATTCGTATCACCATCATGAAATGCCATTACTTTCAACACATTAAATTGAGTATTTTACAGATAATACGGACATTATGCTACGTAATTATTAATTTCCTTTGTTTAGTGTTTTCTTTCTTATGTGATAATGATTGTTAAATGCGATCTTCATATTACTATGTTGCTTTATTTTAATTGACAACTATTTATGTCTTGAGTATTATTATAAGTCGTAATTTTTTTTTTTGTGAATAAGAAAAATTGCTTATATTGTACCATAAATGTAACTTTCGAAATGAAACGAAACACTACTAATGGAATATAATAATACAAGACTTCTTAAGCAATACTTATATATTTAATAGTAAAAAATGTTATTAGTTATTTAGGTTATGTATGCACAAAATATCTACGTGTATACTGTAAAAATGAGGCAATCTCTGAGGTTATTCGACGTTACTTAGCATATCCTCCATCTCTACTTCTTTGTATTTTTTGATATTGATTATTCTGCCAAATAATTTTATGTTTATTTGTTGATTAAATATTTATTGCACATAGGTAAAATACGCATAACCTCATTTGAATGAAATAATTTAGATAAGATTAACATGAAAACATAAACAAATATATAGCTGAATGTATACAAATTTATAGTACCTACTGAATTTTTTGTTCTTCATTTGAAGTACAATTGGCAAGTCTATGGAATAGTCCGAATATTACGTCGGCTATCTCATTAAACATATACAAAAAAAATGCTATGCAAAAATATCTATCTGACAATACCTGATTTCTTCTTCCTCTCCTTATGCTTTTGTTTTCCTATCATTGCTTTGCACTGTCTTTATTCAATCTTATTGAACTGTCTTTATTCTTTATTCAATCTTATTGAACTGTCTTTATTCTTTATTCAATCTCCCGCTCTTATAAAATTCGGTGTTCCCCAGGGTTCTGTGTTAGGCCCGTTACTCTTTATTTTATACACAAAAGACATATTTTCAATCATTGACTCCCATGGACTATTAGCACACTGTTATGCGGACGATTGGCAACTTTACTTTTATTGCACACCAGAAAATGCTCACCATCTTAAAACCGTAATTCGTAAATGTATCGAAGATATCGATATTTGGATGTCAGCAAACAAACTTAAGCTTAACCCAAATAAAACAGAACTACTTTGGACAGCAACGCGAAAATGTCATCATTTAATAGACACCTCCCCACTACCCTTCGAAGACTCAGATATTATTCCCAAATCCTGTGTCAAACTTCTCGGAGTCAAAATAGATTCGAATATAAGCTTTACAAACCAAAACAACACAGTTTCATCTTCTGCTTTCTTTGAATTAAGATTATTATTATGGATAGTAAACTGTCATTTGACGATCACATGAATAATATAAGTAAAAAAGCCAATAAAATGTTGGGCTTCATCATCAGGAACTGTAAACCTTTTTCAAATATTGAATGCCTCAAAATTCTATATACATCTATGGTAAGAAGTAATCTGGAGTACGGATCGCAAATTTGGAACCCCATGTATCTTAAGTACATAAATAGACTGGATAGTGTACAAAAACGCTTCCTCAAACACCTCATCTGTAAATCTGGCTGTCGGGAACTAATGGGCCCGCATAATCATATAAATAACGTGTACTTAGCTGAATCAAAATTTAATTTACCATCACTATCATCTAGACGAATAACTGCAGACTCACTATTTTTGTTTAAACTATTTCATAACATCATTGATTGTCCAAATTTATTAGAAAATATCTCACTTCACATTCCAAACCGCAATGTCAGATCAAAACCTACTTTTTCTATTTCACATTCTAAAACTAATCTTAGGAAAAATTTCTTTACTAACCGGGCCACCTCCAATTTTAACAACCTGCTCAATAACATTGACTTTTTTCATACTCAATCTCTACACTCGTTCAAAATTGCGATAAAGCGCCAACTTTGCACTGATAACATAACTCAAAATTCCACTCTCTAGTATATGCATGAATGTATTATTTATGTGTCACCATAATGGTTGCAACACCTTCTTCGTTGATCCTTAAGTGAGTTAGAATCCCATGTTATGATTCTAGAATACATACAATCCTCTCTGTACTATTCCCTGTATGTTTCAGGTGTGTTCCTATAATTTTGTTTTTTTCTCATTTTTCGTAAATTGTATGTTAAGCTTTTAAAATTATTTGATATGATGTCCTATTATTATGTACTGTAGTCTACATTTACTTGTTTTTTTTTCATTGTATTTAATATCATTATGCTCTACTGTACTGTTGGATATCCAAAATAAATAAAATAAAAAAAAATAAAAAATAAAAGACGTTTAAAGTCAATCCGAAGGAGTATCCCATCTGAAGCCATGAAATCTTTGGTAAGCGCCTTTGTTGTCTCCCGTTTGGATTACTGTAACGGTATATATGCGAATCTACAAAAATAAGAAATTAATAAAATTCAGTCAGTTTTCAATACTGCAGCCAGGCTCATCACCGGAGCCTCCAGGTTTTCTCACATCTCTCACCATCTCCGCAATCTCCATTGGCTTAAAGTTCCTGAAAGGATTGAATATAAACTCTGTCTCATGATCTTCAAAGCACTTCATGGTATGGCTCCTACTTACCTCTCCGAACTTTGCATTCCTCTTTCAATTAACGACAGACAATCATCACTTCGTTCTGCATCTTCATCCATGGTTGGAAAATTATTTGAAATAAACAGGGTGCATACCACTAATTTCGGCGATCGTGCGTTTGCTGTGGCAGGACCAAATGCATGGAATAAGCTCCCAAATACCCTCAGACAAACTGAAAATATATCTACCTTCAGAAAAAATCTCAAAACACACCTTTTTCGCAAATCTTACCAAAGCCATAATGATACATCTTAATCAATTTTCAGCGCCCTTGAGGTGAGATATTCACGAAAACGGCGCTATATAAATCATCCAAATTTATTATTATTATTTTTTTTTTATAATTTTCCTGTTGCCATAGTACACATTGTATTGTATATTAACATTAACTCTGGTTGGTTTGAAGATATTTTTGCAATAAACCCGCCATTGTGCAAATTATATATGCAAGAAGTTACAAATAAATATATTCACTAAGGGAAATATATTATGGACAAAACTGCGAGTAAGTGAATTTCAACAATAAATGGGAGATTTAAAAAAAAAATTATGTAACTTGTTTATAAAATATTTATTAAATAATAATTATTCTGCATTACAATAGTGAATTTTTATTTACTTGTTTGGTTTTCCTAGGTTTATTACATAAAATTTGTCTTGTCAAATAATACGCAACAACCATGCTTTACAGCAGTGGTTCCCAAACTTTTAATTTCGCGTACCACACACGAAATTATAAATCAGTAGCGTACCACTGAACTGTAACTGTTAAAAAACCGTCAAAATGGTAAAGTAATGAAAACTGCAACAACTATTTATGACAACATTATCATTTATTAATTATAGTAAAAAAATACAATATTCTTTGTGCAAAAAATGGTGCTACATGTTCGAGACAAGATAGGAAATATCTGGCTCAGTTGTACTTAATTTTAAGCGCAAATTGGGTTCCACGTTAAGCTTATTACGATATTTGTTTTTTATTATCAACATAACAGAAAATCCGCTCTCACAGAGATACGTGGTTGTAAATGGAATCAGAAACAGTAATGCTTTTCTGGACAGCGATGGATATTCATTTTTAACTTTCAGCCAAATTTATTTAATAATTGTCGCGTACCATCAGTGGTACGTGTACCATAGTTAGGGAATCACTGCTTTACAGGATTCATTCACTTCTTCGTCGTTTTCTTTTAACAACTGGATGCATTGATTGTGAAGAGAAAGGACTTTTCTGATCATTATGACGCTGAATATTGGCAAGAGAACAGATTGCGAGACGTCAAACATACTATGCACTGGCGCAGTGTATAAAAAAACATATCGTTATGACCGCTCTACGCTTATTGTAGCACAAACTATTTTTTTTTACAATTATTATTTTTATTAGTTGGATTGGACTTTACAATGCGACTCATCTGATCTTTTGCGCTCCCTCTACTTCCGGCAGGGGACTTCCTGTTACAGTATCCCCTCAATTCTCAGGTCTCTTAAGAATTTCAGGACCCCCAGGGGATTTAATGAGGGTATAGAGTTGATATCCATTTGGGGCTTGCCCAAGGTTCTTTACTTGTTTCACAGCATCACATTCCACGAGGACGAGGTATGACATTTCAGCCCCCTCCCTGCATGTTCTGTCTTCTTCTAATGCTATTTTCTGCAGATGTTCTCCAAGTCTACAGTGTCCTGTCTACAGAGGCTCACACATGTTCTGGACCTTTTTAGGTCATAGTTACTGAGCAAAAGCCTGCCTAAGCCCTGAGGGTTCAATCCATTCTATTTTTTTACTATACAGTAAAAAATCAAGCGCGAAGAATGTGCAAAAATATGTGGTACAGCCAATACATTTTTTATCATTCACGCCCACGAATTTACATATTATGTAATCTGTATTATTGAATGAGAAAAAAAAGATAAATCCCAAGTGCAATCACTCAACAGTTCCTGGAATATGTCGAAGCCGACCAAAGAGTGAGATTTTTTTTAATTCCGCATTATAACGAATCTGCACGCGCCGGAGTTACGATCTCGAGTGAACATTTTTAACTCATTTTGTTCACTATTTAAATACATATATATTTCATAATATTGCATTATTTTATTCTTTCTATTTAGAAATTTATTCAAGAAGTTTTTCTTTTTTCTTTGTTATTTTTTTACTGCCTTTCAACTGTCAACTTTTTATCTCTGTATTTATTTTTTTCTTTGTCTTGTGAATTTTAACTTTTTTTTATGGTGCTGGCCAATTTACTAATGATATTATTAACAATTAAGCACTACAAATAATAACACTCAATTATTATTATTACCATTATACACTTCCTCAAAAGAATTTGCAGATCAATGAGTAAATTGTAAATTATTTAATAGAGCAAAATAAAATGCAACAAACGCATCATCAAGCTTTCAATTGGGAATAGTTCACCCATCCAGATACTTAACATATCAAAGGATTAGGCTCTGAGGAGGTCTCTATACTACCTAACAACCCTACTGGTTCCCGAATATTAACGTTTAAAAAATCTTTAACAATTCTACATGTATTCATTATTACCGTTTTTTACGTTTTTATTAAGTTTTTGATAAATCTAAAATTTCTAAATTACGAATTAACGATTTTGGAATAATGCCAGTGGCTGAAATAATGAATGGTAATATTATTATTTTACGAGAATGCCAAAGTCTTTTAATCTCGTTACCTAAAGAGGTGTATTTTCTAATTTGTTCATCAAATGAATTTATAATATTACTAGAATTTGGAATAGCCACGTCGCAAATGTATGTTATTTTTTAAATTTTATCATTTTTTTTTTTTTTTTATTTTATTAAGTTTACAATAACATATACAAAATATAAAACAAACAAACTATATAGAAAAGATTCACAGTAAGACAAAACATATTTACCCTTTACTAGAGTGCAAGCACTCGTGTGTAAAGGAGACAATTTAATACAGAATACACAAAATATTATACATACATAATTATTATCTATACAAAAAGAAGTTAATATAATTTACATATCAGTCAAATAATAAGTTTGATTTATTCTTTATTTTTTTTTTAAAATCATTATGTTCAATTGCCAGTCTCAAATCTGTTTCAAGTTGGTTGAACCACACCACCCCATTGTACGTGTAGTAGTGGTGTGTTGTGTATGTATGTGTTAATGGGGTACACAGTTGACCCACTATATTATGTCTATCACTCGCCACACGTACAAAGGCATGGTGCGACCTTCCAATGTCCTTATGTATTTGAAATAGCACATTTTTTTTATAGATATTTTTAAAAGATGGCACTTGAAAATCACGAAATAGTTGCAAAGTTGGGTAGTCAGATGGTTTTTTATTTATAATTTTTATTATCAACCTTTGCGTAATTTCTAGAGGCAAAATGGATGTTTTATACGCCCCCCCCCATGCAACAATGCCATATTGTATTATTATATCGGTCTGTTATGTTGACTTAACTGGTGAGTTAATATTGTTTTATCATAGTAAATCGATAGAACGATATATGGAATAAAAAATGAGGACATAAGGAGAGAATGCAAGATAAAGAAGGATATTATATGTAAAATGAAAGTGAATGCTTTAAGGTGGTTTGGACATATAGAAAGAATGAACGATGAACGACTGACCAAAAAAATATACATGGGTGTAAGAGATGGAATGAATAGCAGAGGTCGCCCCAGAAAGGGATGGCATGACCATGTGAATGATATTTTGAAAGAAGGAAACATAAAAAGTTTGAACAATCGACGAGCATGTATAAGACGATCCATGGATGTAAAGGAAGCCAGAAATGTGTGCAAAAATAGAGAAGTATGGCGCTCGATTCTCTCTGCTTATCCCGTAAGGGACATGGCGTGATGGTATGTATGTATGTATGTATAATAAATCGAAATATTATTTTCTTAAAATGAAATTGGTTCATATTCATAATATGGTTTTGTGTTTATCGTGTCAATAAATTTATATTTAATAGCTAAATTTTGATGTATTATTTTATATACTTGGTTATGTCTAAATGTATATTCATTCTGATTGCGCGAGAGAAGAACAAGCCGATATTATATGTTCGAATGATTTTTATTATTGCTCGATTATTTTTTTATTATTATTATTCTTGTTGTTTTTTTAATACTGATTCTGATTCATACAATTTACTTTTTTTGTATACTTTGTAACTACTATATATTCTACATAGTTTTATTATTTTTATAAAACAGAGCGACTTCTCGCAATCTGAAATCATTAACATTTCGTAATGTTCACAGTGCAGAAAATCATGTAGACTTATCTTCGGATCACGAATGGGACGTTTTGATATTCACGCAACACTGGCCGGCTACAGTTTGTATGGAATGGATGCAGAAGAGTTCCAAGCATTCCTGCTCTTTCCCCTCTCAGAAGGACGCCTGGACTGTCCACGGCATATGGCCAACCAAGCTAGGAACCATCGGTCCAGAGTTTTGCAACAAAACCATACATTTCAATAAGACGGCCCTCCAGCCCATCGAGAGCCAGTTGGAACAGTTTTGGATTAATGTCGAAAAGGGTAAGAGAGAAAATTCAATTTTTTTTTATCAAGAATTAAATATTATACTAGATAATTTTTTTTCTTCCATCACCACCCGCTTTGCATATAGGGACTGTAAACAGCCCCTTCACACAAGGCCGTAGCCAGGAGGGGATCAAGGGGGATTGATCCCCCCGAAATGAAAAAAGAAGATATTTCTTTAGTAAGTAACAATGAGACTGCAGTTACATACGGTGCACCCATTTCAATCTGTTGTTACGGTGCACCCATTTAAAAATTTTGTATGAAAAAAATAATTATTGAAATATATTTAATAATTCAGCATTTTTATCACATTTTTTTAGCGTGACACTGCGTCAGGTATACTGGTACATGCTTGCACATACATTAGATTTTTAGATGTTCTTATTTTTTCAAGACGCGTGAGACAAACACACACACATAAACACTATCATTGCTTTATTACTTAAGATGACTGTGCTTTATGCTCGCTTGGTACTCGCACGAGGTTACGCTTGCGGGGCGACTTGTTTCTACTGTTCCACTAAGCTAAACCCCCCCCCGAAATTATTTTCTGGCTACGGCCTTGCCTTCACAGAACTCTAAATGAGCGACAAAAAAAATGCATAGCATGAAAAGTAGCTCATGGAGCCCTCTAAATTAGCAATCTCAGCACCATAGTCCAAACAGAACAATCAACGAATGTAAATAGAAGATTCACACTCGTGGACTATCATCGACTTCAGTTATTTTTAATTGTACAGCATTAAAGGTGTGACTAAGATCTCTTTAAAAAAATAAACTTAACGGGAATCAACAAATAGTAAGGCACTATAACAATGGCAGAACTTACTCTATAAAATGTTTGGATAATTTAATTCCCTCCTCCCTTTCAATAACTATGATCATGCTATGTCCCTAACGGGGTAGGTAGAGAGAACCGAATGCCACATTTTTCTATATTAAAACACATTCATCGCCTCGTCATCATTCATGCATGTTTGTCTGTTGTGAACGCTTAATACATTTCTGTTTTTCTTTCAAAATATCGTTCAAATGGTCATGCCATCCATTTCTTGGGTGCCCCTGACCTCTTATTCCGTTCTTGTCAGATTTGTATATTTACTTCGTCAGGCGTTCCACATTCATTCTTCCCAAGTGGTCGAACCATCTCAATGTGTTAACTTTCATTCTATTAATGACATCTATTTTCATCTTACGTTCTTTGCTTGTGTCCTCATTTTTTACTATTTTCATTAATGGTTCTATTGCAAATTCTTTTTAACAATCTCATTTCAACTGCATTTATTCTGCTTTCGTGCGACTTCTGCCATGTCCAGGTTTCACTTGCATACGTCAAGGTTGGCACTATGATATGAATGGCCCAATCCTTTGATATGTTGCGATTATTCATAACTGGTCTAAGTACTCCACTCACTCTGCTTCCTGCCAATTCTTTAGATAATACTGTACCAAATTTACTTGAGTCTTCTCCGTGTATCATGTTGCTTAGGATGGTTGGAACAAATTGTCTTATGGCAAAAAAAACCATCATTTTTTCGCATTGTTGTACATAAATTAAACAAACAAATTATCTTAGGTGGCAATAATTCAACAATAATAATATTATCATAATAATAATTAAAAACAATGAAATAATACAAACTATCTGTTAAATATTATTTTGATAATCAAATTGATGATTCATAAGAAGAATGTGTCACAATATAAACATATTTTTCAGTTTAAATTCCTCAGATAATATATATTATGCTTGACTTACTAAACAATATTTTCTATACTCAGGTAATTTTTTCAACTTGCACCTTATTATAATAAGCAGAATTATTGTTACTTTTGTCTGGACAGATTTATACTACAAGTAAAATCATTATTCCTTTGTCTGGACAGATTTATACTATAAGTAGAATTATTGTTCCTTAGTCTGGACACAGATTTATTTTAAATGTTGTTAAGATGTGGTATAGACGAGAAAGATGTGAGAATAATTAAGAACCTGTACTGGGACCAAAAGGCTATTATTAAACTTGAGATTGAAAACACTTCCCATTCAGCGAGGAGTCCGACAGGGGTGTGTTCTCTCATCTACTCTGTTTTATTTTTATTCTGACTTGGTCTTAAGGAATCTCTGACTGATACAGATCTCAGTGTGCAGGTCAGTGGTGTGATCATCAATAATATCAGATTTGCAGATGACACCGTTTTACTTGCAGACAATACACAAGACCTTCAACAACCATTTAATAAAATCAATTCCATTGGAGAGCATTATGGGCTAAACATTAATATTAATAAAACCAAAATGATATAGCCATCCAAATACAAATCTCCAGCTTATGGGTGTTAGTATCGAAAGGGTAAAACAAATATAGTACTTGGGCAGTATAATTACCGAGAATCTAGACCTTGACACTGAAATAAAATTCAGAATAGAAGTGGCCCGATCGGCATTTTACAAAATAAAAATTCTTCTTCTCAACGACAAAATAAACTTAAAGCTGAGACAAAGAATGGTCAAGTGTTTGTGTGGTCAGTGCTGCTTTATGGGGTGGAGGTGTGGACTCCCAAAGTTAGTATTATAAACTGCCTTGAAGAATTTGATATGTGGATTTACCTCAGAATGCTGAGAATATCATGGACTGATATGGTCAGTAACACTGAGGTACTACGTAGAGCCAACACTACGAGAGAATTATTCACTAATATTAAGCTCCGTAAAGTTTCGGCCATATTCTAAGAGGTGAAAAATATAGCATCTTTCAGCTTGTCTTGAAGGGGAAAATCTAGGGTCGTAGAGGGGTGGAAAGAAGGCAACTTCCTGGATTCGAAACATCCTGGAATCGACCGGTATAAAAACTGTGGAGGAGTTGTTTCGCACTGCCCAGGACAGGGAGGCTTTCTCTATGATGGTCGTCAATGTCGGGGAATCTGACATGAAACGAAATGAAGAAGAAGAAGTTTGGACAGACAGACAGTAAAAGCTTGCTCAGAAAAAGTAGCAGTCCTGCTCTGAAACTAAATTACTTTTGACAAAAAGAAAGTGCAAGTGTTTTATATTTGGTAATTTCAAATAACACATATGTTTAAATAAATAAACGCGTTGACTATTTACACTTTTATTATTGAATACAATAATTGATATTTATAAGATAGAAGTACTATAATTGTTTTTACTAATGAATCACAACGTGAGAGTACTATAATCGATTAATCCCCGATCAATCCAGCCGCGGCCTTACCCCAGACACTCGTTTATATGGATCTCCCAACTCACGAAGAATGCCGAACTCCTGATTCGTGCATATTAGTATAATGCCTCTAAGCTATCAGCATTGACTGTTGCAAGGCGCAACATCAATATATTACAAAATGGAAAATGGTGATTTGTTCCAATGGATCAATACTTATTTTCAGTTGAGAAAACAAGATTAGCCTGAGAAATTATAAGAAATTTCTCTTTGGACATCAAACCTGGGATGTCAGCACAGGTTAATTTATTTTATTTATAATAGTTAATATGTGCCACAGGGAGAAATACCCATTATGTACAAAAATATTATATTTTTAATGTTTCTAAAGCAATTAGACAAAATAATGCTTTAATTAAAGTACATTTTTACATATAGTTTGTTGAAATGATAAGTATACTTATTCACATTCTTGTTGATCAATTGTGGTTAATGACTGATAACAACGTATGCTTGGTAATATGATAATATGAATTATTTTGTTTCATTTTTTTGTAGGAAAAGTTGCTTTAAATTTAATGTAAATAATATTTTAATCATCATCATCAGCCATTATTTGTCCAGTGCTGGACATAGGCCTCCCCTTTCAACCTCCATGCTTCCCTATCCCTCGCCACCCTGTGCCATTGACCTCCTGCCACTCGTTTGATGTCGTCAGACCATCTCGTTTGCGGTCTGCCCGGGTTTCTGCGTCCAGTTCTCGGTCGCCACTCCAGGGTGCGTTTGGTCCATCGATCATCTGCTGTCCTTACTACATGGCCAGCCCAATTCCATTTTAAGGAAGCTACCTTGTATGCAACATCGGTAACTTTTGTCCTTTCTCTGATCCATTTGTTGTGTTTTCGATCACGAAGACTAATGTTTAGCATCTTCCTCTCCATTGCTCTTTGCGTTACTCGGAGTTTCTGTACTGTACGTTTTGTAAAAATAACAGTTTCAAAACCATATGTCAGTACTGGGAGGATGCACATATCAAATACTTTTTTCTTCAAGTGGTTTGCAAATCGTTTGGATCTGAGAATATACGACAGTTTACCGAATGCAGCCCATGCAAGGCCCCGCCTGCGTTCGATCTCTGCTTCCTGATTGTCTCCACCTAGCTTTACCTTATGTCCGAGGTAAATGTATGAATCTACTCTTTCAATATTCCTTCCCTCTATCATCACTGGTCGAGGTTGTTCTGCAGTACACATAATTTTTGTTTTAGAGTAATTCATTTTTAGGCCCACATGACGCGAAAGATTATTGACATCGTTGAGCATCAATTCAAGTTCTTCTTCATTGTTTGCAAAGAGAACGATATCATCTGCAAATCTCAAGTTGGTCAAGGATTCGCCGTCTATATTTATTCCTCGGTTCTCCCATTTAAGCTTCTTAAAGACATCTTCAAGTGCGGCAGTGAATAGTTTGGGGGAAATTGTGTCTCCTTGTCTGACTCCCCTTTTAATGGCTATCTTTCGGGTTGTTTCATGCAGATTTATTGTAGAGGTCGCGTTGGAATATATATTTTTAAGAAGCTGTGAATATCGGTGGTCTATCCTGCAGTTATTTAGACATTCTATTACCGCCCATATCTCTACTGAATCAAAAGCCTTTTCGAAATCAATAAAGGCTAGGGCCAATGGCAAGTTGTATTCACTGTGCTTCTGTATAATATTTTTCAGCGTTTGCAGATGATCGTTGGTTCCATATCCTGTACGGAATCCTGCCTGTTCTCTAGGTTGGTATCTATCTAATTTAGTGGTTAAGCGGTTACAGATAATTCTTGTGAGTAGTTTATATAGATGTGAGAGGAGGCTTATTGGTCTGTAGTTTTCTAATTTTTTATCATCTCCCTTTTTATGCAATAATACAATGTTTGCATTGTTCCACTCTGGTGGAATGTTTTCATCTTCTAAACATTTATTAAGCAAGATGACAATTCTATGTAACAGGTTGTCGCCTCCTAGTTTTAGAGCTTCTATTATTATTCCGTCTTCACCTGGTGCTTTACCATTCTTCATGTTGTCCATTGCATGTAAAACTTCGTCTTTGGTAACATCTGGGATTTCCTCTGATCCTACGTTGACAATTTTAGTTTTTGGGATGTTCGTTTCAACTTGTGGCTGTTGTGATGCATATAGCTTTTGGTAGAAATCTGCCGTTATTTCTAGTAGTTCTGATCTATCTTGTGAGACACTACCATCTTCTCTACACAGAGCAGTAATTTGTTTGTTTCTTGCCACTGTTGAGTCGTTTCTGCAAGATCTTTGTCCCTTTGTTTTCTGATATGACCTGTTCAATAATATTTTCATTATGTACAGCAATGTCTTTTCTTATTTCTCGTCTAATAGTTTTGTTCAAATTTTTGTACTCATCTGTATCATCCAATCCACCTTTATGGTTTCGTCGTTTTTCGATCAGTACCTGTGTTTTTTGTGAGATTTTATTTTGTTTCGGCACTTTTTGTATTGCAAGTTGTTTTAGTGTCCTGTCGATTACGGTATTTATATTTGTATTCATGTCATTCAATGAGCCATTCATTGGAAAAGGTTCTTTCAATAGTTCTTCCTCTATAATCGTTTTATAAACACTAGGATTAGATTTTAATATATTTAGTGAATAGCCCGATGAGAAGTAAAAACTGACATCATTGTTTTAAAACCGCATGTAAAATAGTATTTATTCCATAAGTAATAATTATCGTGGTATAATTTGTATTTATCAAGATAATATTTTTAAAACTAGTAACACATGAGATCCAACTGTCAATGTCGTTAGTATATATAAATGAAGGATATGTACCAAACTATAAAACCTCAAATCCAAATTATTGAATATTTCAAGATATTGAATTTTCCTATATAAAACATGTATGTCAGGGTAGGATAGTGTGTAGTCCCATTTTTTTCCCCAAATAGGACTAATGGTATGTATGAAGTTTATATATCAAACTATAAGAATCCCCATAGATGTTGCGTATTTTGCCATAAAAATTGTACGAAACGATGTTAAAATAAAATTAAATATTTACAATTGATAAAAAAAAATAAAATTAAATTACCTAGTTGGGGTGCTTGGGTATTTTATGATATTTCAATTTTTTTGGAAACATAAGCAGTTAAGTACAGAAATTTGTCAAAAAAATAAAAAATTTCTTAATAAAAAAAGTTTGAGAAACCCTGTAAATTTTTAATAAAATATTGTTAGTGTTTATATTTACACAAAGTTTCAGTGTTCTAGCTTTTATAGTTTTTTAGGTACCTATGTGAAGTTATAAAAATACTGGTATAAAAATTCGAAATTCTGAATGTAAAAGCTTTGTAGGCTTAAAATATTCTAGAACTTCTGAAATTTTGGGCTATGTGCATCAAAAGTTATAAGGGGGGGTGGACACAAACAAAATTTTCTACTCCAAATTCTGAGTTTATCCATGTATTTAACATACTGCCTCCAGATATCCGCAGTGCTCAAAGCAAGAGCACTTTCACTAAAAGACTGACAACAGATTTGTTTTGTAGAACACAAAACTATCAGAGCCTTTGGAATGATTTTGAATCATTTATGTCACTATAAATAAAAATCTCCTATTATATTTTTTATTACTTCTCGGGCAACTAATAGGGTACTATGTCAAATATTAATTTAACATGCACCCAATAAAAATTTGTCACATTCTGGAGACTTTGACTTGAAACCATGCAAAATGTAAACCTGCGACCTTACTCTCCACTGCAAATCTGATCCAATTTGCTAAGAACCTACCTTTGTAACGGAGAATAATGCGGTAGGTAGGTTTGTTAATCATAATAGTCCGATCATTTGGCGACAGGTATATAAGTTCTAAATGAAAATTTGAAATCGAATTTGTATTCGAGTTTCAATAGTAAGGCTACAGGCATACCAAATCATATACGCAGATTATGACTTGAAACTATGTGTATATTAAGAGAAATAAATTCTCTTAATTAAATCAATAATTGGAAAAATAATCATTAATTTCAAAAAGAATAAAATATTTACAGCTATGGACAAAAATAGGAAACTAAAATTGAACACTAGCGGTTGTCCGTCTAGGTATTAAGTGCATCAAAGTAGATTTAATGGAAGACCATATACTATCTATCAACCAGTTTCATAATAGCTGACCACCTTGCGACATGCTTTCCTTGAAAAGTGTATTGTTGTGATTAATTTATTTTTGTTACAAGCTTTGTTTGGTTAAAAAAAGGTTGATTAATTGCCTTTGTATATTTGTAAATTACAAAATGCTGATTTATGCATTTTTTTAGATACCCCCTTATATGGGCTATGGAAGCACGAGTGGACTAAACATGGAACATGCGCAGTTGTCGTCTCAAACTTGGACAATGAGAAGAAGTACTTTAGTCAAGGACTGCGTTGGCTCCAACTCTACTCCATGTCGGACATACTCCTCAAGTCGGGTTTCGCACCGACTCAAGAGACAAAGTACAACGTCGTCGATATGTACAAGTCCGTGCAGAGCAAGATCGGCAAGAACCCCTCCATGCACTGCTTCCTGGACCCAGCATCGGGACTGTCCTACATCTTTGAGATAAGAATCTGTTTCAACAAGAAGTTGGAGTTGATTGACTGCGACGGCACCAAATTATCCGAAGAAGTCAACGGGAGCTTTGGAAACCTCTTGCACTGCGACGTAAACAAACCTGTCATCTACACGGGGATTGTACCCAATGTCAGACAAAGTTATACAATGTCAGAATGGCCTCTCATTGAAATATACAAATTCATCACTTGGTTGCAATGGTTCACTTTGTAAAAATAACTATTTTATAACTTATTAGTTACCATTATTTATTCTTTTTGAATCAACATTTCGATTACTTACCTCAAAAAATGAATTTAGATTTCAAAACTATAGATTTTTACATATTACAATATATATATTTGTGAGTAGGCATATAAATATTCATATGGATTTTGTAAATTTTGCTGTGATTTTTTTTAATATCATAATGTTTTTGTCATTTTTTTTTTAATTTGTATTATGTATTGACATAATGATTTTTTTTATGTAAAATTGTATTTATTGAAATTTCAGTGATTTTTACCTTTATCGGTAATTTTAATTAGATGAATTTATTTCAAACATTAATTAATCAGATTTAGCATAATTTATTAAATTGATTTTTGTTTATAATATTTCTTTGATGAATTTATTTTAAACAAATTTAGTCAGATTATCAAATTAATTTCAAACAAATTAATTTGATTTAGCATAATAGGTTAAATTATTTTTTGTTCATGTTTCCTTGATGAATTTATTTCAAACAAATTTAGTCAGATTATTAAATTTATTACAAACACATTAATTTATCTTAGCATAATTTATTAAATTACTTTCTTTTTTTATAATATCTCTTTTTAATTCAAGCAAATTAAATCAGTTTTAGTATTAAATTTCTTTCGTGAATTTATTTCAAACAAATTAATTTGATTTAGCATAGTTTATTAAATTACTTTTTGTTAATAATATTTATCTTTGATGAATTTAATTCAAACAACAAATTAAGTCACATATTTAAATTTATTTCAAACAAATTAATCAGATTATTAATTTTATTTCAAATAAATTAATTTGATTTAGCATAATTTATTAAATTACTTTTTGTTTCTAATATTTCTTTGATGAATTTAATTCAAACGAATTAAGTCAGATTATTTCGAACAAATTGATCAGTTTTAGCATAATTTACAATAGTACTTTTGTTTATATTTCTTTCTTCTTCTTTGTCCTGGCCTTTTCTTCCCATTATGTGGGGTCGGCCCTCCTCGTCCTCATCCGCCAAGTCCTTCTCTCCTGTGCGTCTCCTTCGCGCAAGTCTGCCTCCCGCAACTCTCTTGTGATGGTGGAGTGCCACGTTGTCAGCGGTCTGCCTGGTCTTCTGGCCTGCACTTGGATGTCCATCGCTCTACGTATCATATTTTCCTCTGGTCGCCTTATGATGTGTCCGTACCATCTCAATCTACTCTCAAGCAACTTATCGGTGATTGGGGCCACACCAAAGCTTCCCCGAACGTGGACGTTCCGTACTCTGTCCATCATAGTCACGCCCCCCGCCCATCTCAGCATTCTCATTTTTTTATAATATCTCTTTTTAATTCAAGCAAATTAAATCAGTTTTAGTATTAAATTTCTTTCGTGAATTTATTTCAAACAAATTAATTTGATTTAGCATAGTTTATTAAATTACTTTTTGTTAATAATATTTATCTTTGATGAATTTAATTCAAACAACAAATTAAGTCACATATTTAAATTTATTTCAAACAAATTAATCAGATTATTAATTTTATTTCAAATAAATTAATTTGATTTAGCATAATTTATTAAATTACTTTTTGTTTCTAATATTTCTTTGATGAATTTAATTCAAACGAATTAAGTCAGATTATTTCAAACAAATTGATCAGTTTTAGCATAATTTACAATAGTACTTTTGTTTATATTTCTTTGATGAATTTATTTCAAACGAATTTGTAATTTTTATTTAACAATTTAGACATGAAGTACACAACGTTCATAAGTGAGATGTTCAATGCCCTCTTGTTTATGCGAAACTATAGTAACATTCCATATTTTTTAAATCAACATTCACAGTAAACCTTCAACAAACACAAACCAATCACTTCTCAAAATCTTTAATTAATACAGCAGCTCGACTGTGGAACGATCATCGGAATTTTAGGTTTCCACCTTCTTACAACTTGGCTCTTTTTAAGATTCAATTTCATATCTTCCTTAGAAAAATGCAAACCCTCCCCAACAATACGTAGTGCGCTTACTTGGAAGAGTATAATGGACCCAAATCCTGATAGCTGGTGTCCACGACATAAGCAAGAGGAAGAGACATTGGACATTCATTTTTTCATTCAACAAATTCATCTTAAATACTAGGTATTCATGTATCTTAAAATATCATTGTTCAAGTACTCATACTCTAATAGAAATCAATACAGGTATTTCTTGATTTCATAAAAAAGCAGAATAATTAAGAAAAAAAAATATTTCTTTATCATTGAGAAACCATATTCAGCTTTCTTTATGAAGGTGTTGAGAGATAGTTGAATACCATTTTTTTTTTCGTGACTTTATACAGTTTTTACACCATCGTCAAAATTCAAAAATGTGTTTAAAAAGTCAAGCGTTGCCTGTATTAAGTTGTGATTAACAATCATAACAATTTTTAACTTAGCTTTTAATATACCAGTCAAGGCATATTCTCCTTTAAAGGTAACTTAGCCATTAAATGAAAAAAAAATTATTGTAACATTAAAAAATATAATTTATCTTTATATTGGTTTTTTGGGAAACTAACAGAACCCATGTGTATTTTGATACACAGCACAGTTATTTATTACTTACCATAATAATTTTGTACCTTTGTATAGTAATCTCTTTTTCTTAGGTAATCTTTTGACAGATGTATATTATTTATTTTATTTTCTAGATCTAGACAATTGTTTTGTCTGATGCAATTAACATACATGGTATGATTTTTGTAACAAATACCTAATAATTATTTGTTCAGTTCCAAATATTTGATAATTATATTTGGTATTTAATTGATGACCTATTTGTCATAATTTAATTTGTAATAAATGTACTTAAAGTATTTATTGAAATAATGTTTATATGATGTAGTTGTCGTATAGTGGAAAATGTCAGGGATTCCATCATATAGACAACATTTCTTTGTAATTTGACTTTATAACATTAACACAGACATAATAATATGTTAGTAAGTATACTGTGAGAATGTGATTATTTGAACTGGAATTCACTGCCTCTAGATGTCCGCAGTGCTCAAAGCAAGAGCACTTTCATAAAGGATTAAAAACAGCTTTGTTTCAGAGAGCAACACAACATTAAACTATCAGCGCCCTTGGTATGATCTCGAATCATTAAACGGCGCTATACAAATGACTTATTATTATTATTACATGTTAGGAAGTGTACTGTGAGAATGTGATTTTTTGAACACATGTTAGGAAGTATACTGTGAGAATGCGATCACTTGACTGCATGTTAGCAAGTATGGATACCATCAAACTTCTTGAGCTTTTTCGCTGTGGAGGGGAACAGTTTGCGCTTTTACCAACCAAGCAAAAAGACACAAATTTGCGCTCTGCGCACCCATGTAACTGGTTCAAGTTGTATTCCAATAACTATATACTGTGAGAACACAATCACTTGATTGTATATTTACATGATGTTAGACAGAGTTGAATGTGGAAACATGGCAGTTAATTGAATTAACAAAAGGATGTTATCCACGATGTGAAAATGGTGGTAATTGAAAGAAAAAGATACATATTATGCAAAACTGAAAAGGGTTGGAACTAGAAGGATATGTCAGCTAGAAAGATAATCTGCCAAGGTTGTGATGGTTGGAGTTAAGATTCTTATCAACAGTTTTCAATCTGTCGATTGATACGGCTTTCAATCTGTAGAATTCCATAATAATTATGATAAATATGAAGACATGTATATTCTACAACGTATTTATTTGACTTCGGATTATCGTTTCGGCTTACAAGGCCATAATTAACTGGTCCCAATTGATTATGGCCTTGTAAGCCGAAACGGTTGTCGGAATACAAATAAATTCGTTGTGGAATATATGTGTTCATATTTATCATAATTATTAAGATTCTTCTTTTCTATCCCATTGTGGATCCGGTATGAAGATATATAGTGAATATTTCCATTCAAAATTATTATATTTAAATATTGCATCCTAACCTTGACCTTTGGAAGTGAGACTTGGACATGACAGAAGATGCACGAAAGCAGAATAAATGTAATTGAAATAATATTGTGGAGAAGAATATGTAACATGACGATGCATGACAGGGTAAGAAATGAGGACATTATGTAACAATGTAAGTTAAACTACCAATATTATTTATTTTAGAGCATAAAAAATGTAAACATGAGTTTATTTAACCTTCGATTCTCATAAACAACAGTTTGATATCAAGCCCTTACAAAATCGAATTGAATTAATATTCAGTATGATTATTTTATGTACTTTATAAATAAATAAAATTTACCAATATTTGCACTTAATAACATACGTAAGGATCTTTGAAATGTTTTAAGTCGGTATTTTTTTTTTTTTGTTTCTTGCCTTCACCAACGAAAGTCAGTATTAAAAATACTCAAAATTCACCAGAAACTGACGTAAAATGAGTTTAACGTACTGTATGATCCGGAGATGATCTCAGAAAGGCATAAACAATTATATATTTTTGTGTTTATAGTTAATAAAAGCAATTATTATTTATAACTTTTACTTTCTTTTTTTTTTAGTTCTTGAATCAATATCATTTGAGATTGTAAAACAGGCCTAAGCTCATTGTTCAATGTAAAATATAATTTAAATTTTAAATGAATATTCCTATAAAGGTTTTACCATACTGCACTGATAGATCTCTCCAAGTTTATTTAACTGCTAAAAACTGCTCTAATAAAGACATTCAAAATTACATGTGGCGTTTTTCAATATCCTAGTATTAAATTTGTTCATTTACAAACAGTACATAATAATATACAATTATGGACCTCAGTAACAGCTGTTACTGAGGTATTGAGGTTAACAATTTTACATAAAGTAAATGTGTGAAGATTATTTCTTAATTCTACAAAATGAATATCCTAACAAATTATTAGAGAGCCTAATAATTAATTGTTATTATCAAAACAATCAAATATTCTACATAATATTATATTGCTTCTCCATGTTTAATTATACATGTGTTGTGTGATAAATAAGTTAACTAACTGAAACTCAAAGACTGACGTCTATTTATTACAGAACCTAATTCATTCTTGAACCTATTAAATATTGTAAAAATTAAATCATCGTGTTAATAATTTAACTTTTTTGTAGAGTTTATGATTGTGTTATTTACAGGAAACTGAAATATGTATTGTGTTACGTAATTGAATAAATTCACAATTATCACAACATGTGTTGTAAATTGTTACAATTAATAAAATAAAATCATCTGTTAAAATCTAATTGTTTTATTTATCGTTGCCAAATAAAAATATCCTTTGCCGAGTCAAAATTGTGTATAAATAACATAAATCATAAAGAAATTGTGTCTTCTAAGTAGCCGAAAGTATAAGTTCAGTATCTGTCTGCTTCGTTATCAGCTTACACCAGCAGCTAGCAGTAGAAAGACAAGAGATTCCAAATTAAAAGTTGATAAATGTTCTTAGAGGGCTGTATAAATGAATGGAAGAAAAAAATTAATATTTTTGACAAAAAGAGGTGAATTTTAAAGAAATGGTTGCGCTGTGAAAAGGGTGAGAGAATGCTAACTTAAGCTGACCATTCCCCTAGACAATGTGTCATTTAGCTCAAGAAAAGATAACTCAATGTATGGAAGTGACAGTTGTCACGTGACTGGCAACTGTCACTTCCATACATTGAGTTATCTTTTCTTGAGCTAAATGACACATTGTCTAGGGGGGCTGACACGAGGTAATATTTATTTTTATTTGACCCACACTAATTGACTTTTTCACGTGCCATCTCCTCTATGAAGGTTGGTGACTTTAAGGGCTATCTCCACTTTATTGACGGCGGCCCGCAACAGTAACGTAATACTCGTCTTAAACCACTGTCAAGTTACAGAGCCATAAAATTCTTCGTCATCCTTAATCCTCTTCTCCTTTGAAACCATCCTTGGATTCCTGACTTTTTTTTGTATTAGGCAATTCACCCTGCAAAGAGTGCTTTGTGAATGGATTCCTGACTTCAAGGTGCATAAATTTATGTTGCCTACTTGTATTTTTATCTTTTTAAGTTACGTAATGTGTTGCCTGCCATTTGATAGCGATAATAAACTAGAATTATCATTGCCTAATTTATGAAAAAATATATTTTCTGGAAAAGGAAACCTTGATTTCTTGAGAAAATGATGAACAAATATTGCGCATATGCAATAATAAAAATATTCGAACAAATATTGTAATTTAAAATTTGTTGCTGATGAATCATCTTTATTTTGTATATCTTAACAGTAAATATTCACTTGTGTGTGCTTCCGTCCTACTTATTCCTCAGACTAATTTTTAGTAAAATGTTGTGATCTCCTCGCCGCATAACAAATTTGATAAATACAGTAAAAAATGGGATTGAATTAAACAATGGCTTGTTAGAAACACTTACATAGTTTTATTATATAACAGAAATTAGCGTTACTGAGTTTCATGATATATAAATAATATTAAAAACTAAATCAAATATTGTTTCTCATTCCATTGACCCGCCAAAATAAACCAGTTTTGAATAATAAAGTAAATAGGTACATTATTTATTAGAGATTGGCTACGGAGATATGTTCACGTCATCTGAGGTTTGGAGACAATCACCACAGCTGATGGAGCTAGACCTGAAAATAAAACATATACTAATATAAAAAATATACAAGAACTTTTGTTGTTGTTATCATAAATCCTTTCAATTAACTAGGTATATTGCCTACAAGACCCAACCCAATACTGAGTCCTAAATGAATAATTGGTCCCAACCCAATACAAAGTCCCAACGCAAGACAGAGTCCCAACCCAATACTGAGCTTCAACCTAATACCGAGTTTCAACTCAATACCATGTCTTAAACTAATTATTGTGATAAGTCTGAAATTTGTTTTTCTTCTTCTTATCTTAGATACTTTTGACTTGTGTACCAAACTTAAAATTAGTCCCCATTATCAAATCTACATTTTTATAAATATATTTTTTTTCAATTTGGAAATAGTTCATTCTCTTCAGAATAGGCAAGCCATAAGGACTTGCGACCATGTATGCGGACTTAAGGGGCCTCTTTATGACTCGAGTCACACTCACCAACCTCCGACTGATAACCAAATTCCCTAGGGAGTCCTAGGGAATTTCTTTTATTTTAACCCTAGGGAGACCCAGGTCCTTAAAGTAGGAATATAAATACTTTTCGGGCAGGCCTGTCACCCTCACCTTTACAGCATAAATATTTGTGCTAAAGCCATTTTGAAATTTTGTATCTACCAGTTCCTTGTACTTGTTTAGCTTGTATTGGTGGTCTTTTGGAATATTTGTGTCCCAACAGTCAGCTCCATATAAATAACTCTTTTCAACGAAAGAGAGTATATTGTGAATTCAGGACTAAGAGTTGAGATGCAGATCTCCTTTGGAAGGGTATATCTCTATGCTCTCGTATCCATCAGGATATTCCAGTCAACTGACTTCCTAATTACTGATACTAATTTCTTTCTTGTGGGTCTGACTTCTTGTCCCGGTTTTACAAACGTTACAACTGACCATTTCCAATGTTTTCGGGCATCCTGTAAAATAATTGAAAATATAAAAATGAGGTTCACTACCCATTCTGAATGTGCATTCTGACTAGAGTACGGGGGTACAAGCATGTGTTGTGCTTCCTTTTATAAGGTAACATACACCTTTCACTGGTTACTCTACATTGTAAGATATGTCATGGTGGAGTGTATGTAATTTAACTTCATTATATTACAAATATCCTTTCATCATCACCACCAATGGTGCTACAGCCCATCATGATCCTTGGCCTCCTCAAGAACTTTACACCATTTCACCCAGTCCATCCATCCCATGTTTTGTCTCCCATCTCGTTGTGTGTTGAGAATCTTCTTTGGGTCCAGTTGTCTTCCATCTACTGGAAATGTTCCAACCATCTGAGACGATAAGTTTTTATGTACTTTACTATGTTGGGCTCGTTGTACATATGTTCTAGATCATGGTTATATCTTATCCTCCATGTTCAATTTCCACAAATAGGCCTGATGATTTTTCTCAGCACTTTCTGTTTAAAGACCAGCGATGGAATCAATCATGATAACGCATATCATGAATATAACTATCTTATGGAGTTCTATAATAGCAAGCAAGGTCAAGCAATAGAATCAAAGCTTTCATGATAACCCACATCATGGATATAATTATCTTATGGAGTTCTATATATTCAGATATTATACCATACCATCACGTCATTTCCCTATTTGGGGTAGGCAGAGAGAACCGAACGCCAGACTCCTCTCTCTTGACATAAATATTGTCTAATACACGCTCTTCCGTTATTCTCGCTTCTAACGTCTTCATCTTTCAAAATTCTATTTATGTGATCATGTCAACTTTTCCTTGTCCAACCTCTATTTTTTGTTCCTCTTTTACCATCCTTATATACTTTTTTTTGTCAGACGGTCATCATTCATTTCTCTATGTGTCCAAACCACCTTAAGGCATTTATTTTCATCTTACAATATTTCTTTCAATCATACATTCTCGTCTAATATCTTCATTTCTTATTCTATCATACATCGTTTTACCACACATTCATCTCATTTCAACCACGTTAATTCTACTTTCATGTGTCTTCTGCTATGTCCATGTCCCACTAGCATACATTAGAGTCGGTACGATGACACCATTATGTATTGTGAGCTTTGCTTGTCTCGAAATAATTGGGTCAGCTACTTCATATCTTAATGCACCATTCCCTCTATTACCTGTCATTACACTCTTTTCAATATCTTTTCCCAGTCTTCCATCATGCTGAAATATGCTTCCTAAGTATAAGTATTCATCTATCAGTTAGAATTGTACATTCTCCACTCATATATCTCGCATTTTGTTCATCTTTCGCTTTCCTCAAATACCATTTATTTTATTTTATTTTTATAATTTATGTACATGTGTACAAAGGCAGGTTTATTGCCATGAGGCGATTTCTTCCAACCAACCCGAGCAACGTGAAGTCTTTAAGTTAAATTGGCACAATACTTATTTAGTGAGAAATAAATTGATAAAAAAAATAAAATAAAGGAGTAAGACAAAAAATACAAAGAGAAAAAAAATGAAAACCATCATTTTAGATTTAGTTCATTCTCAGTCCATTTTGCATATATCCATTGAATACTATTTTTACCAAACATTCCAAGTCTTCCACACTTTCAGCCATTAATACTTTGTCATCTTCATACATTAGATCACATACAGTTACACCTTCCAGTTTTAACCCAATGTTCTCATTCTTTAGTCCTCTCACACAGTAGTCAATGTATAAATTAAAGGTGCATGCTTCACTGCTTCTGACATCTATTGAAATTTTCTCGCTGTCATTCTCACATTCATTTATTGGTATCCTATTGTTCATCAGACTCAGAGTGCTTTCATACAACTCTTCTAAGTAACCCTTCCATCTTTCCTTGACTTTTTCTTCGTCTATAACCATACATCCATCTTAATAATGTATACATTTTGACCCTCGCACTACTCCTTGTTTTAATCTATTTACTCTTTTCCAGAACATTTTTGTGTTTCCAGAAAAATCATCCACAATTTTCATGTTTTTTTTTTTCTTTCAGTGAATTTTTTCTTCTTTTACCGTTTCTTTTGTTTTCCTCTTGCACTCATTATACATATGTTTAGCTCTTTCTTCCTTCTCGCTTTCAAATCCTTTACATGCCAACCATTCCTACTAAGATATTATAGAACTCCATGGCATTATTTTATCCATGATATGGGTTATCATGAGGATTTTGGTTCCACCATTTGACCAAGGGGGCAAGTCCCATTAAACAGTGGAATCAAAACCCTCATGATAAGCCATATCATGGATATTGTCGGCCTTCGTGGCTCAGTTGGTTAGATATCTGACTGCTGAGCCAAAGGTCCCGGGTTCGATTCCCGGTGGAGACACAGTTTTTAATTGTGTTTTCAGTCTGGATCTGTGAGACGATTAATATCGTAAGTCTCCAGAATGTGGCAACTTGTTATTGGGTGCGTGTTAAATTAATATTTGACATAGTACCTGTTAGTTGCCCGAGAAGCAATATTAATTATAATTATCTTATTGAGTTGTATAATATCTTATATGGGTTATCATGAGGGTTTTGATTCCACCGTTTGACAACAAGTGCATTTTCATCTTGTTTACTTAAGATCCAGTACTCAGCTCCATACATAAGTACTGGTCACAAAATAGTTTTATACAACAGTAACTTTGTGCTTAATGACAGCAAATTAGACACAGAAAAACTTTGCATTAAAACTCTGTTGACATTTACATTGTTAGCGGTACTAAAATGGATCGAGCATCTTATTTAGAACCTTCCAGGGTGATTTACAAACAAACATTCAGAAATCATGTGAATGGAGTTTGTAAGATTTTTGATCATCATGTATCATATTATATTGTATTGACTGTACATATATTTCCATAATATGCTATATGACAACCAAATGAATAAGTATTACATTTTCTTCTTCCGAATAAAATGGTCTTGACATTTTCACTACATATTGAATTAGGTTTAATATGTTGCGTAAATTTTTCTACACTTGTGAGGATTATCAAGACGAAACGAAATGTCAAAATATCTATGAAATGTTTTTCCAAATCAATGCTACCAACATAACATTGCTGAAATTATTGCCATACATGAGGAAAAGTACTTGTTTATAGAGCTGCATCCACATTTTGTTCAAGTACGCTTTCTTGAATGGGACGGCATACATTTTTTTTTATAAAAAATGAATATGTCCTTGACAAACAAGTTCATATACATCTTCCTATCTACATTCTCTAAAATAAGCATATTAAATGTTCGTGCTTTAGGTGAACGAAATCGGTCGAGGCAGGATTCGAACTCGCGACCACTGGATTACTAACCCAGCGCACTAACCACTCTGCCATTTTACTTTTAATACGGATTTTCAGCATGACCTCAAGATTGTCTTGAGATGACACAATTGGAGGACGATCTTAGGAATTAATCTATAATTTTGGCCTATTCACTATTCCTTAACACTCAATTGATATTATTTTTATATTATTATCTCACTTAACAATTGGTTTAAATTGTTTTTATATTATTACAAAACAAACAAACCTAAAACATCCAATGGTTTGTCATAATCATCATCACTAAACACCCTCTTGGGGAACGTTGTCATGAGTCCGAAGGGTTTGTCTTTCATTTCGTTGATTTGAAGGTAAAGACGGACAGCAGAGAGCTGTTCCCTGGCTCCAAACGTCTGTGTTAGGGCCCTTCCGTCAGGTAGACGCAGCTGCAAGCGAGCAGAAGTAGGAGGAGCCTTGCCCGTAGAGGAGGCAGGGGCCGACGTGGGGGCAGCGGGAGGGGCCACAACCTGAGGGGGGTCAGGCACGGAAGCCTCATTATCCGCTGCTGAAGGGTTCATGTTTTGTGCTGCTAACCTGAAATCAAAACAATAATTAACAATTGTCGGCCTTCAAATTTATCAGTGTGTTTTATCAGTCTGTATTTTTGAGACTTCTTCAGAACTTGTAATTGTGTGTGTGTGTGTGTGTGTGTGTGTGTGTGTGTGTGTGTGTAATAATTGTAATTGTTTATTATAATATGTACTAATCTATAATTATAGTGTAAAAGCCCACAATTCTAGACCTGCCTCATTTTGTATAGTGGCCCATACAAAATTTATGCTTATTTATTTTTCTATTTATTTATTGAGAAATTCATGGCTCAAAGCCCTTTACAAAACAAAATATTAGATGACACAACATAAACATAACCAAAGAAATACAATTTATAAACATTCATAACATCTATACATATCAACGGTAGCAGAGAATATATAAAAAATAAAAACATATAAGAAAGGTAAATTAAACACAAAAGTACATACATTAAGAACCAAAGAATAAATAAATAAATAAAAAACTCAAATAAAATAAAGTAATTATTACAAAGCATGAACATAAGAATATTACTGACTGAATATATATAAAAATGAATGGTGTGAATAACTACCTACATACTTAGCCACAGAAACAGCAGAATGAAAACCCTCCATTTAGATACTCTATTTTCAAATAATAATAATAGGGAGGGGGGATATTATGTAGCACCATTTAATAATTCAAGATCATTACAAGTGAGCTGATAGTTTAGTTATGTGCTGCTCAAAACAAAGCTGTTTGCAGCTCTTTAGTGAAAGTTGAATATATTGTGGTACTAGATTGCTTAAAGCATTAAAATTGATAAATTATTATAAATACAGAAGTTAATTTTTGGTATTTGTGATAAAAAAATATGAACGCTGTTTTTAGAATCATTATTGAATTGGTCATGTAATAACATGCTATTCAGAATATTATGTATTTTAACACTGATTTAAAAACTAAAGTAGTTAATAGATATACCTGAAATCTTTGACAGCCAACATCTCAAAATGTACATAATTTGTGTGGCTTGAATCAGTTAACCACTACAGCCATACCATATTGAATCTCTTAAATAATCTTTCTTATTACAAACCTGCGAGCTTCCTTGTCTGCCAGAATCTGCGCACGGACTCGTTCTTTGGCTCGTAAGTCTTCCATCTTGTCCCTTCTTCTCTGCTCCACTAATTTCTGCATCTCTTGCTCTTGGAGTCGTTGTTTGGCGTCCTGCATGTCTTTACCAGACTTTATCCTTAGCCTCTCACGCTCCAATTCTTCAGCCTGTCAAGGGATGTCATAATTAGATAACATATATACCACAAATAAATTAATAAACAAAAAAACTACTTATTATGATATTGTATTAAAAAAAGAATATTACAATACGATGAGAATTAAACAAATAAAAATCTTCAGAAAGAATGCACTGGCAATATAAATATTAGTATTTTGAAATTATTTGTCTAATGCAAATCTAATTTTTTGTATCAACTGTATTTATTAATTTATTCTGTTCATTTTAAGTAGTGGTTGATGTAATAATCAAATATTTATATACAGTAGTCCTTGCCAGTGGTTTGCATAAGCAACTTTGTTCAGAAGTTCACTCGTGTATGGTTAACTTTTTTTTAGATTGACGTCTCAAATCTATACTGACCATCATACATTGTCAGCAGTTTTTAATCTGTCGAATTAGACGGCTTCCAATTTGTAGAATTCATTATAAGAAGAAAAAATACTAACACATATTATTCGACAAAGTATTTAATTTACAGTTTCAATCAGTTGATTATGGCTGTATAAGTCAAAACGGTCGTCGGTAGACAAATTAAATACTTGTGGAATAATATTTGTTCATATTTTTTTCTAATTAGGCATACATTGTGTTTTATCTATGTTTAAGTATTATTAATAGTACGGTTCAGAAGTCCAATGATGGGTTTTAGTGTCATGGTAGTGTATTTCCTTTCCTTAGTCATCTACAACTATTCGTTCAAACTCTTTACCCGTATTTTTAATCATACATCTAGTATTAATATGTAAATATGCCAAAACAGGAATTCCATTAACAGCATCGTTCTTTATATTGGGTTCTTTTTACAATATGTCCTCTTTTTTCACAAGGAGTGTCTTACTAAAGCAGAACACAAGATATGCAACAAAATATAGGCTCGCTTAAAGAAGTTTAACATAATTCTGTGTATGTATTTTAAGCTACAATATTCAAAAGATACAATATTAATTGTCTCACAGATCCAGACTGAAAACACAATTAAAAACAAAAACAATAGATAGATGTGTTGTTTTATTTTATTGTATGAATACAGTACAACTTAATTTGTTCTCCTTCTTTTAGTTATCCTCTGACCGTCACTTTCCTATACCACTATCCTTAACCATCTCCTAGTCATTATTTCATTGCATTTTTTCTCTTCTGTGAGTTGAATGTAAATAACAGTGGATATACATAATTGGATGGCAGGCCTAACTATAGATCGTACCACTTAGCATATATATTTTAATGAATGTAACCTGTTCATCTGTGTATACCCCCAATAAAACCCGGGATCCTTGGATCCGTAGTCTATACCCATCCAACTGAGCCACGAAGGCCGTTGTGTTTTTATTTTTATTAGAGCTTGCAGCAGACACTCTTAATTGGAGAGATGACATGAGAAGTTGATTATGTACCTATTATGTAATGAATTGTATCATCAATTTCTCTGTCAGTTTCCCATAAAATAAATAAATAAACAAAATAATTATGAAGTTCTACTGAATTTTTTTGCCAAATTGGTGTTTGCCATCTATCATATAGGAAAACAAAAATGTGTGTATAAAAAAAATGCACTGAAAGAAAAAAACGTATACTTACCTCGAATAATCAAAATTAAAGTAGGTACATATACATCTTCCTACATACTCTAAATTAAGCATAAATGCTTGGTATAGGTGAATGAAATCGGTCGAGGCAGTTAGGATGAGATTTAAACTCACCATCACTGGATTAATATGCCAGCACAATGTCCACTCTGCTACCAAATAATCTAATGTGGTAGTGATAAGTGTAAAACATGCATATTACGTAATTCATTCATTGAGTCACATCAAGATTTCTATATGACAATTTCATATTTTACAACCTAACTTTTTAACTAGATATACAGTACACAAATTTGACGCATCCAATAAAACATGTTTTAACAGATATGAGATGTACTGATATTAAATCATAGATTTAGCACACCTAAATAATCATTTTGGCATGTGTATTTTGCCCTAAACCACTATATTTTGAGTCACTAAGCGACATGTTTCGGCAGTGCTGTCCTGCCATCGACCGGCTAGTTGAGATTCAACTAGCCACTCGATGGCAGGACAGCACTGCCGAAACATGTCGCATAGTGACTCAAAATATAGTGGTCTAGGGCAAAATTCACATGCCAAAACGGTTAATATGAACAACCATAAAATATCCGCCGAGTATTTAAACTACACTTAAATAATATTCACTAAATTCCATAGCATTATAATCCAAACTAACCTTTTCCTTTTCTTCTCGTTCTTTCCTCTTTTGTTTCATCCGTTCTTCTAACTTAAGTAATTGCTCTTTTTTTTCTTCTTCAGTTAACGGTTTCTTTTCTTCTGTCGATTCGCAGAAATTGCTGTGGCCCGACTTAGCTGCGTGGAACTCCACCTCCGTTTGGCTGCCAAAGAGCTTTCCACAATCCTCGCACTTGATGGACTTGGCGACGTCCGCAGAACTAGAGGCTGGCATATCAGTGCTGGTACTGGGTTCGGCAGTAGACGGAGCCGCCTGTTCGGGAACCGGTGCTACATCAGGCTCGCCCGCGTGAGCCAAAAGCCACTCCATCGCCGGCTCCACTCCCTTATTATTTGTCACAGAAAGCGCCTTTGTTCTGTATCAAACAAAATATAAACATTACGTTGCATTTTATTGAAAAAATAGTTGATTAGTAATTAAAATTCAAAATGACTTACGCCTTCTCTCTCGAGAACCCCATCTCGACCAGCGTTTCTATTTCTTGCGCCATCACCTCATAAGTTATTTAATTTTGAATGAAAAGGACTATGTTTAATTTTAATATACAAAATTATTCACAAATCATCAAAACTCGGCCGGTTACTATTTCCATAGATTTCGGTAGATGTCAAATTCTAATTGACAGCTGATGTAAATTTTCATCTTCGTCTATGGACTTGTTCCATAATCAACTAGAATGTCGGTACTTGATCCAAGTTCGATTTGGCAGGCCCGCAGCCCCCACGTTTAAGATTGGTCTCTTAGGGGTTGGGTAGTCGTATGAAATATGCTTGATGGTAGTCCTTGTGTCGACAAGCAGCCGCTCCGGGGATGAACAGGACTTTAAGTCTTATTCCTATGACGATTCCCATGAGATTGCGAAAATTATCTCAATCAACCAACATGAAATACTATGATTTTATCAAGGTAAGCTAAGATGTTGATAATAAAATGAAAATACATGCCTATAAATGTTTTGAGAATATCTAAAGATGTTTAGGATACTAAATATGAAGTAGGGGTATGGATTTTATGGATAACTTGATTGCATCCAAGCTATATATTAGCCAACTGTCGATTTGTTCAATAGAATTTATTTCTCTTAACATAATATAGTCAAAGTTTCAAGTCAAGATCCGCGAGATTTGTATGGCCAGGTCTATATTTTTCATGGTTTCAAGTAAAAAAAAACACTAACTTAGTGGCTTCGCAGCATATAAGAATTCGGAGTAGAACATAAAACGTGTCTGTGTGTATGTGTCTGTGTCCCCTTATAATTTTTGATCTGCTTAATGCACAGAGCCTAAAATTTCAGATAATATGGAAAGTTATAGGCCTAAAAAACTTTTATACTCTGAATTTTGAATATTTGTTTCAGTCAGGGGTTATCAACATTTGAATATTTATTTCATTTTACCATATATCTCAAAAACAACAAAAGCTAGAACGCTGAAAATTTGTATAAATATAAACATATACAATATATAGAAACAGTTTTTACGAACGGTTTCCAGAGTTTCTCAAACTATTTTTAATAAGAAAAAATTTTTTTAAGTATAAAAAATTTATGTGTTTAACTGCCTATATTTCCATTTTTTATGCATCGAAAAATGCCGAAACTCCCCAACTAGATAGTTTAATTGTTTATAAAATATATAAATTATTGCATTACTTCTCAAACTTGAATTTAGTGACGACATCGTTTCATACAATTTGTATGGCAGTATACACAAAACAATATCTACGGAGACTGTCTTCTAATTTGAAATTTATTCTTCATACATACATACATATCATTAAGCTATTTACATATTCGGGGTAAGAAAAAAGGACTGACCACACTATCCTAACTTGATATACCTACATGATTTGTATAGAAATCAAAATATATTAAATTATCCAATAATTTGGATTAAATGGTTTATATTTTGGTATGTATTCTACAACTATACATAATATCGCCATCGACAGTTGTGTCTCATGTGTTACATGCAACCAGTTATAATATGTACATGTTATTAATTATATTTATTTATTTATTTATTTATTTATTTATACATCTTCTTGTACATTATATAAACAAATATAATTGTACACTGGCGGGCTTGTTGCCATTAGGCAATTTCTTCCAACCAACCAGATTACAAAGTATGACAACATTGTGTATATAAAACAGCAATAGAATAAGAGTAAAAGATAACAAAGAAAATATACATTACACTTGCATATTGCTCGAGAATCAAGCGGGTGTGACGATTATGTAAACTCGCACGTCACCAGCGAGTACTATTATAGCATCGGACCTTCCCAATATATTACACTTAAATACTATTAAAACAAAAAAAAAAATAATTATTCATAGCAAGAAAAAAGGATAGGGTAAGGACAAGAGAGGAAATCGGGATCAGGTGTTCAAGGATAAATATTCCTTCTTTAGTTTTTTCTTGAAAATACAAAGTGAGTTAGACGCAATATCTGGACTAAGGCTATTCCATAATCTTGCTGATTGTACTTCAAACGAAGAGCTGAGAAATTCTGTATTATGGATAGGGATGGATAGTGTTGTATGTTCAGCAGATCGGAGTGGAAGTCCATGATTGGCTAAATAAGTGAATTTGCTTTTGAGGTAATGTGGCAGGTTTGGGATAGAGAGAGTAAACCTTGTCTGGGAAAGTTGTACGTACCTTCTCATATATAGAAAAATAAGTCTTCATCTTCGTCATCATCTGGGATGCGCTGCCTACCCCAAGTAGAGAAATGGCGTGATGGTATGGCATGCTATCTTGTTCTTCTTTTCAGCCCCTTTCACTCCACTGCTGGATATAGGCCTCTTCCTGAGTTTTCCATTTCCCTCTATCCTGGGCACTCTGCTTCCACCCATGTCCCACCAGTTCGACAATATCGTCAGTCCATCTCCACTGTGGTCTCCCTATACATCTTCTATTATGATAGGGTCTCCAATTCAGAATTTTGGGGGTCCATCTATTATCTCTCTGTCTTGCCACATGACCTGCCCATTGCCATTTTAGCCTTCCCACTCTTTCTGCAATGTCTGTGACATTTGACCGGCGTCTTATTTCCTCGTTTAAAATTTGTGGAAAGAAATAACATCAAGTTGATTTACAGTTAACCACATTTTAGATAAAAAATCATAACCTATTTCATCTAAAATATGTGTCATTTTTATAGGTTGACAATTTATTCTCGGAGATAATTATTTTTATGGTATTTTTTGTATTTGCACCTACTTATTACATAGAAATAAATTAATCTCAATTTTTAGAATGTTATGTTCCATCTCAAGGTTGACAATTTATTTTCGGAGATAATTATTTTATGGTATTTTTTGTACCTATTTGTTATAAGTAGGTATAGGTACCTTCTTATTACTTATTACATAGAAATGAATAAAAAGTCAATTTTCAGAAAGTTATGTTGCATTTAAAGGTCGACAATTTATCTCGGAGATATTGTTTTTTTTGTATTTGTTGTAAGTATTGGTACCTACTTATTTACATACAAAATAATAAAAACTCAATTTTCATATAGTTATGTTGCATTTAAAATCGGGATGTAAAGAAATGGGAAATACGATTGAGTGAAATAGTTTTACAGAGGATACGAAGTTTCCGTATGCCGTATCATACATTGAAAGACATTCAAGTTAGGTACCTACATGTATATTATAATGTATTAAAAATATGTTCCGTAAAAAGACATAAAAAACTGGCTTAAGACACCTTGCCAAAAACATGGGGTCGAAAGCTTAGAATATTTTTTTTATAAATAATTGAATCTGAATCTGGTTGACGGTATAATCAGATAGAATAGGCAGTGGAGAAAGGTCTGGTATAATAATGGACCGCACCAGACATCCTCATATAATGCTGCACAATCAGCCTCACGGAACCCACCCTCATAATAGATGGACAGTCCACTTAGCAGGAGAAGCAGGCCTCTTAAAAACAAATCCAGAGGTCTATACAAAAGAAGAAGAAGCAGAATATGAATACAACACAGTTCGCTGAATTTTCTTGTTATACGGGAAGAATAGAGTCATTTTGTAAACAGGGCCGAATCGAATGTGTAGATGCGTCTAGTGAAAATAAATTGGGAGTCCAAAAAAAAATAATACAATTTAAATAGACTCGAAAGGTACCGTTTTTTTTAATACACCATCATCAGACATTATTAATTTGTTCATTGTTGAACATACTTATATAGGTTTCCCCTTGCTTCCCTATTCCTCGATATCCTGTGCCAACCCCTTGTCACTCATTTTATGTCGTCAAACAATCTTGCTTGTGGTCTGCCCGGATTTCTACGGCCACTTCTTGGTCACTACTCCAGAACACGTTTGGTCCATCGATCACCTGCTGTTCTCTCACTACATGGCCAGCCCAAAGGAAACTATCGTCCATGCAACATCGGTAACATAATCCTTTCTTTGATATTTGTCGGCCTTCGTGGCTTAGTTGGTTAGATATCTGACTGCTGAGCCAAAGGTCCCGGGTTCGATTCCCGGTGGAGACACAGTTTTTAATTGTGTTTTCAGTCTGGATCTGTGAGACGATTAATATCGTAAGTCTCCAGAATGTGGCAACTTGTTATTGGGTGCGTGTAAAATTAATATTTGACATAGTACCTGTTAGTTGCCCGAGAAGCAATATTAAATAAATAAATAAATATTAAGATTGTGTGAAAAAGAAAAATATATTGAAAATCTATTCTCCATCTTTTTTTTTATTTATTTATTTACTCAGCAACAAACAGGTACAACTACTTAAAACAATAACATTATGGTAATAATATGACATAAGTAAAATATTTAGTGCCCCAATTACGTGTTGCCCGTTACATAATATAATACACACATAATTATAATTTTAACAAACAACATGAAATAATAAAATAATGAAAAATAATAATGGGGAAGGAAAGGAAAGGAGAGGAAAGAAAGGAAAGAAAATGATACAATAATATGAGACATTCAACCAGGATACTATAAACCCCGCTGAGCCAAGCACCGCCGCACGGTGGAGTATTTTACCACAAAAGCTGGCCAAAACTATTTATTGGGTTTTTTGAGTTAATTGATAGTAAAAAGTATTGCAGAAGCACAAATATATATTTTTTTTCACTTATCACCTATTAAATTCAAAATATAATAAAAAATAACATATTTTAATGAAATAAAAAAAAATAATGCCTACTTTACTAAAGACAGACCAAATAAAAAATGTAGGTATTTTAGTAGATCTAAGTAGTAGGATGATACAATATATAAAATACATTTTTTATAACCTCAAAATTACAAACACATTCTCATATTTAAGAAACATAATTAGATCAATTGAAAAACACACGTCAATCCGCAGTACTCAGAAATGATATTAAAAAAAATCAGTGATATTTTGAAACTTTTGTTTGAATTGTTGTTGTTATGAACTGTCACAACCCCATTTAGATAAGAGTTTTAATTGTTTATTTTCTTCTTCAGTTAAGTATTTACACAACCGCAAAGACGTGTGATCTAGGAGATCCTATGTAAAATAACTTCGGCACAAGTTTCTGTCACTCTCGTTTATTTTTCTCGAGGATAACAATCTTTTTTTGCTTCTTTACAAGTGAATAACAAGGTTAAACATTCTTATTGGAAGCATGAATAACTTCGTATTGCCTTCTTGTCATATCAGCTTCTACGAAAATGACTAAAGCTTCTGATGTTGTGTGCTTTTTGACGATATTTTTATCGGTGGAGGAGATTTTTTTCTATATTTTGTAGCTCTTGTTGGCGTTAAAATTATATTATTTTAGATACATACGTCAATATTACCTGCAGCCCGCTGACTCATTTGGGCGGCAAAAGTCAACTGGTAATGAGGTATCTGAACTCTCAAATACTTTGTTTTGATCGCTTGCTTCGGTCACTAGATTCGTCGAATACTTTTATTGGTCTGCTGTTTTTAGATTCGTCCATGTAGGTAGTATGATGGAAATGTTAAGCCATTGTTCATTTATTATTAAAAAAACGTGCGTTTTTTCTACGGTTGGTGATCCATTTCTTTTTAAAATTGAACTTAAAAGATTTTATGTGATTTTTAATCAACTCTTTGTTTCTTTCTGGGCATTTAGTAATTTGTTGAAGCCTGTGTTCCGAAAACATGAACTTTTGTTCGATTTTTTTATTTGGACATCGTTTTATTAGCTTGTAAAGAGATTTTATGGTATACTTTACCATTTCCGGATTTTCTAAAAAAAATAATACAAAATTTAAGAAAATTGTTTTTTGACACAAAAATGTTTAATGTAACATTTATTGAAATGGCACACAAAGGCGCACAATGTTATCAATAAAACCATACCAGGAAAAAAACAAAGTTTACGTTACTATTAAAGTTTTAAGTGAACTCGGCTTAATTCATATACTAAAATCCAACTGTCCAACTGTTATCCAACTGTCGATTTGTTCAGGAGAACTTTGTTCTCTTAACATATCGACAATGTATCAAGCCAGAATACGCGAGAATTGTATGGAGAGGTCTACTTTTTTCACGGCTTTTCCAACTTTGAAGTCAAAAAACACCAACTTAGAGGCTTCGCAGCATATATGTTCCATACACGGATTTACTCAGAATTCGGAGTAGAACATTTCGTGTGTCTGTGTGTGTGTGTGTCCGTCCCCCCCTTATAACTTTTGATCCGCTCAATTTACAGAGCCTTAAATTTCAGAATATATAAACAGTTACAGGCCTACAAAACTTTTATACTCGGAATTTTGAATTTTTGTTTCAGTCAGGGGTTATCAACTTTTTAATTTTTATTTTATTTTTCCATATATCTCAGAAACTATAAAAGCTAGAACGCTGAAAATTGGTACAAACATAGAAAAATAAAAAATCTCAAATTAATTTTTTCAAAAAAATTCCAGGGTTTCTCAAACATTTTTTATTAAGAAAAATATTTTTTTTATGATAAATTTATGAGTTTAACTGCCTATATTTCCAAAACTTATACAATTATCGAAAAAAGCCGAAACACCCCAACTAGATAATTTAATTTTCTATAAAAAATATTAACATTATAGCAGAAGATCTCAATTTTTTTTTAACCTTTTTTTTAAAAATTGAATTTAGTGACGACATCGCTTAATACATTTTGTATGGCAGTCGCCTATACACAATATGTAAGAAGACTTAATAGTTTAATAGGTACTTAATCTCCAAACATACATACAGAACCATCATGCTGTTTTCATATTCCGGGTAGGAAAACAGGACTGACCTCCATACTGTCCTATCTTGACATACATACCAACATGTGTTAAAATTTTCAATAATTTGGATTTATGGGTTTATAGTTTGATTTTTATTCTTCAACTATACATACTATCGCTATCGACAGTTGGATCTCATGTGTTACATGCAACTAGTAAATAAGATATTTATGTAAAAAAATATATTTTTTATATGCTTGAATACATATGGTTACAAATGTAACTAAATCAACTACAATATAAAAACTAAATATGCTATATGAAAGTAAATAACTTCTACTTGATGAACCATAATAATTTTTATGTAAATCCACTGATCACAAAGTCACAAATATGATTTTAAAAAACACAAGCGACGAGAGCAGACAAAAGCGATTCATACAACGGGTATTCATATGACTGATTGGCGGTATGACAGTTACGGCAGGTGGAAGGGTATATTACTAAAATGGCCACGATGTGATGTGATGATTATCGAGCTTTCAGAATATAAATATTTTTTGAGATTTTAACAAAGTAAACTTTTTCGACTTATGGCCAGCTTTTGCGGTCAAATACTCCTTTGTGCGCCGCACGCTCATCCTGAATTTACCAAGCGATATGTTAAATATGTCCGTGTCACTAAACAATCTACCTTGGCATTAAACAATCTACCTGATCTATTCAGGAATGAGTTTCTGCAGTAATTGGTGCTACAGTGGGGTATATGAAGTTGTATGTACGGGCGTCTAGACGCTAATCTAGGAGAGACCACACCGATCCTGCTACGCAGTATTGAGCTGTCAACGTAGTTATTTATCACCTTGAATAAAAATATCATCTCGTTGTGTCAGGTACTCTGAGTTTTTTAACTTTACGTTTTAAAGCTCACATCTCTCCATTATGTACTACCCATTTTTTATATAAGTACAACATGATGGTTACATACCACACAAGCTAATTTCTTCAACAAATGGATATGGTGTGTCTAAAGCTTATATTAATATTTTTGCATGGGCAATAAATCACGGTCGGTCGCATTGTGCCCAGCGTTGAAAACTCTCTTTCATGATCTAATCTAAAGTGTCCAGAGCGAGTTGATTACAACATTTGTTTGACGGTGTTTAGTCCTTTAAACCATCTAACTCCACAAAAAAAGAAAAGAGCTCTCTGGGAGGTATCTCACACTCAGTTCTTCTGAATCACAGAGCAACAACTCCCTAAAGGAGTTGGACATTGGACAGAGCAAACAAAGCAGCTTACCATGACCGATGCTTAGATGTGAGCAGTCCAATTAAGTGGAATTCACTGCCTCTAGATGTCCACACAGTACTCAAAGCAAGAGGACTTTCACTCATGGACTGAAAACATCTTTGTTTCGTTGAGCAGCATATAATTAAACTATCAGCTACCGTGGAATGATCTTGAATCATTATGGTGCTATATGAAATTTCCTATTATTATTATAATTAAAGTTGAAAATCATAGATCCGACTCTGTTCGTTATAACGTATACAATAGGATAGAACATTCACGCAAATCCAAGTCAGAGGGTGAGTAGTACCTATATGAGTCATGGCATAATATTATTATGGTGTATACCTACTGCTACTATTGTGTGTGATGTTACGATACGTGAAAGGTTTTCTTTTTTGAAAATGTCAAATGACTTGCGAATTTCCTCCAAGACAAAAGGACGATAGACATGAAACATAGTACAGTACAAGGTCATTATACGACGTCATTTTAATATGGTGGCGGATATATATTCAACAACTTTGAATTTTTCACATTTAGTTGAATTATTGCGCAATAGCTGTATCAAATTCAACTTGGTTTTATGGAACATGACGTGATGTTATTCGTCTCTTCAAAACCGAGCCACGAAGTCGATTATGTAGGTAAATGTTTGAATTATTCATTGTGTATGGTTTACTAAGGTACACGATACTGAAATTTCGAACATTATTTCTTCCATTCTTACCAAATCTTTCGACTCTGATGGCCTGAATATTGAAATGATTCGATTGCTTTTACCTTCAAGTTTGCCAATTATTTCTCACATCATTAACTACTCTTTGACTATCGGAATCCTTCCGTCTTCGTGGAAAATTGCCCACGTTATACCCCTCCCCAAAATTTCAACACCTACTCAACCAAAAGATTATCGTCCAATCTCTATTCTACCAATTCTATCTAAAATAACCGAAAGGGTGGTATTCAATCAATTCAATGCATGGCTCCTTTCGAATTCTCTTCTTGATCCACTTCAATCTGGTTTCAAAACCGGCCATAGCACTACAACTGTCCTAGTCAAGATTCAAGATTACGGATGATATTAGACGAGCAATGAATGACAAACAACTTACAATTCTCTCACTACTCGACTTCAGTAGCGCGTTTAATTCCGTGGATTTTGACATTCTACTTGCCATTCTTTCCTCACTCAACATAACTCAACCGGTGTTGGATTGGTTTTCTAGTTATCTGAGCAAGATCGCCGATAATACTTCTGAATTTGCCACTTTGTTGTCTGGTGTGCCACAAGGTGGAGTTTTATCCCCACTGTTATTTTCAATTTTTACTCTATTACTAAATACCTTAAATGTCAGTATCATCTTTTTGCTGATGACCTTCAGTTATATATCCATTTCAGTCCCTTTGATATTGCCAATGCTACCCTTTCTATGAATGAAGATCTTAATTTTATCTCTTCCTGGTCATCAGAGCATGGTCTCCTTATTAACCCTTCAAAATCTCAAGCGATTGTTATTGGTTGTCCTCGTCTGCTGTCCTCCCTTAACAATTTGCAAATCCCATATCTGTATATCAATAATCAACGTATTCCTTATACCAAGGTCGTGAAAGACCTTGGGGTCTACATTGATAATAACTTATCTTGGCGTGAACAGATCTCACATGTCAGCAAATCCACTTACTATGCCATACACTCATGCACTTAACAAACTCAAGAATTTCCTTCCACTTCACTGTAAAATTACCTTAGCTCAATCACTTCTCCTACCGTTGCTTGATTATGCTGATGTTAGCTACTTGGATGCAAACGAGGAACATCTCAACAAACTTGAACGCCTTCAAAATGTTTGCATCCGTTTTATCTTTGGACTAAAAAAAATCGATCATATTTCTCATTACCGTAATCTTCTTCATTGGCCAAAGATACGACAACGACGTAATATACATATCTTGTCATTACTATACAATGTCCTTTTTAATCCAAATTTACCTCAGTATCTCAAAGATAAATTCACTTATCTTTCAAGCCATGGGCGTCTACTTCGATCTGCTGAACGTGCTTTACCCTATTCATCCCTATTCATAGTTCTGATTTTTTTAGCTCTTCATTTGAAATACATTCAGCTAGACTATGGAATAGCCTAAGTCCTGATATTACGTCGTATATCTCACTAAACATCTTTAAGAAAAGGCTAAAGCAAAAATATTTATCTGACAACACCTGATTACATCTTCCTCTCCTCTTCCTTTCCTTATCCCTCAGTCTTCCTATCATTGCTATGATTTGTTCTTATATGCTATCTTCTTTGTTTTTGTGTTCTTTTGTGTTCTTTTTTTTATTACTTTTCTTCTGCTATCTTTATTTATTAGGTAATGTGATTCACTTATTGCCATAGTACACATTGTTTTGTATATTACACATTTACTCTGGTTGGTTGGAAGAAATTGCCATTAGGCAATAAGCCCGCCAGTGTACTTATTATATGTACAAAAAGTTTAAATAAATAAATAAACATAGCCACTAAAACACATCCAAAGGAATCCAGGCTCACCCTGCGGCGAGAAAAATCGCCTATTAATTTTTTAAAGCCCCATGGTGCCTCCTGCCGGATCGGCGCACATGGAAATCACTGAACAGTAGATCCAAGGACAACGTAAGGACATGGGGGATCCTAACAGACGATGACTGCCTCTCATTTGAATGCGTCTTGCCGCAGACCAGTTTCAAGATTGCCCTGCTACCTGCACATAACGTGGACCGGCTACGCTGCAGCGACGCCGCGATCGAAGTTGGCAATTATTGGTCGAGAAATATCTAATTGCTACTTACACGAGAGAAGAAGATTGTTTAAATGTTTTCCATCAACATTATTTTATAAATCATAGTTGTACATTTAAATCTATGTTTTTATTTTATCTTTTTCAGCACAACAATTAAATGGTCTTTGTGAAAGGGATATGAAAAGTAATGTATTAAATTTTTTATATTTTTACTGTAAGGATGACAACTAAAGTAAAAAATTAACCAGTATAAATAGTTACACTCTAGTAGGTACATGTGCAAACAAACAAACAAACAAACGAACGAACGAGCGAACAAACAAACAAATAAATAAATATTTAAATATATATATATAAATAAATAAATAATTAATTAAATAAATAAATAAATAAATAAATAAATAAATAAATAAATAAATAAATAAATAAATAAATAAATAAATAAATAAATAAATAAATAAATAAATAAATAAATAAATAAATAAATAAATAAATAAATAAATAAATAAATAAATAAATAAATAAATAAATAAATAAATAAATATATAAATAAATAAATAAATAAATAAATAAATAAATAAATAAATATATAAATAAATAAATAAATAAATATATAAATATATAAATATATAAATATATAAATATATAAATATATAAATAAATAAATAAATAATTAAATAAATAAATAACTAGATCTCACAAAGTTCAGCAATAGGGTCCACCATGCATTCTGGATGCAGTGCCTTTATTGGTGATACGAGACCGGTGTGTGGGGATACATGTGTACACCTGTCGCTGGTAGCCCCACATTGTGGGATATGCCGTGAGGGTATGAATGAGGATCGTACGTCTTTTTGAATTTTACTATCGTTTGATAAATCAAAATTCCTCAGTATATTATTAAGTACCTACCTATTCGTTTTGTTCAATATTGTAACAACCAAATAATGGTTGATACAACATAAAAAATAGTACCTAAATATATAAGCTGTAACTTATATATGAAATTTTATTTTATTGCTTATGTGACACAGAAAATATATTTTATATGCATATTTAATGTGAGGGTATATTTTAATAAAAATAATCAAACTGAAACACAGTAAACTATTGAAAAGTATGTTACGAAATTTCTGTTAGATATAGGTACTTAGTTATTACAAATATAAAGCCATGTTGGAAACGTATATAAGAGAAATAATATTTATAAGGAAAGGAAGTGAAGAAGTAGTAAGGTGTAACATGGCTCAGGGCAGAATAATGTATTCAAAACAAAGTAACCCACTTATTAAACGGTAAATTTGTCAGATTGTAATGGGAACACCTGTAGTGGTGGCCCTACCGCGTGGGGAGGGCGGGGGGAGGGTAGGGGCGGCTATGGTCGATAGGCGGGCAGCTTTGGCCGCACGTCAGTCCGTCCGAGACTGCCCGCCCGCTCGGCCGCCCATGCCGCGCCAGCCGCGCACGGCACCCGCCATGGAGATGATGCCCGCTACCGCCACTGCGCCCGCACCGAGGGCCTCCTCCGCCTACCAGCTGACGCCGCTCTGGGAGCTCGTCCTCAGGACGCGAAGCCTTCCCCCGGAGGTTGACCAGCGGGAACTGTTGACCGCCGTGGCGCAGCGGTTAAGGGACCCCGAACGAGAGGTCCGCCAGCACGCACTGCGGGTCCTACAGGACTTGGTGCCGGTTCTGAGGCCCTCCATGGACGCCGCCCTCGCTCCACTTCTACCCGACCTGCTCAGGAACCTAGGACATCCTGCACCTGCCGTACGCAAGGGTGCGCTAGACGCTTTAAGAACTTACATTTCCAAAAGCAGCGATAAACAATGTGTGATCGACGAGATATGCTTGAGATGCTCGGAAAAGAACTCTATCAACGATAAGAGCCAAGAAGATGTTATTATGGGAGCCATCCTGGCACTTCCCTCTCTTCTCCAACCCGCTCTGGAACACCCGGGAGGATGTCCACAAGCAATTGACTCTGTGATGGAGACTTTGGCTTCTAAACTTTTTCAAGTGATATATCAAGAGGTAGCCATGAGGTCTCTTCTCAGACTAAAAGAGTTGATAGGAAAACGGGGCTTCCAAGAACGTATGGATAGGCTGGACGCCGCCGTTGGGCAAAATTTTAAAATGTTACGCAGTGTATATGATCTACCTGGCACTCCAGATGTGGAGGGAAACTTGGAGGATTTGGGCGAATCGTTCGATACTATCGAAGATGATGAGAAGAATATCGAGAAGTCAGAAGAAATGTTTATTTCGGAACCTCCCTCAGAGTTGTTAAATGACAAAAATACTAAAGATTTGAATGATTACCGAAACACAATTACGGTGGACATGGACGAGACTGAAACTATTCCCAATGGAAAAGTTATTTTAGAGACAGAATTTACTTTCGACTCAGATACAGCTATAACCATGACGATACTAGAAGAGGAGGAATCACGAACAGACCCAGTTCCAGAAAGTGAAGAGGAGTCGTTCGACTACACGACGTATAATAAAAGTGTAGTGAAGGTGTTGACAGACAGTGAAGTGGACGAGTACGACGAAGTGAGAAGAACTCCGAGAAGGGTGAGGTTCGGCGGAGAAATCGTCAAGATGAGAACACCAGACAGTGACACAATCCAAAACAGCGACGCTGATGATGTAGCCGAGGAAAAAGTCAAAAAGAAAAAATCTTTTGGGAATTCTGTCCGTGAAGACGGATCGATGACCGTCAAAAAAACAGATGTTGTATATGCAAAAGACGAAAAGAAAATGAAAAAATCCCACCTGGGGAAAAGTTTGATTCCTCTACCAGTAGAACCAATTACCAGTAGGCCGAGGGACAGGAGAGGTATGATAGAAGGAGAATCGTCTAACTTACGAAACAGAAGAAAATCAAAATCTCTCAACGATCTTTCCACATATTGCAAACGGCGATTTGGCACGACGCCAATGCAGGTGAAGAGTGAAATGGGCAATTCTTATGAGAAGGGGGCAGACTTTGCGCCCTTGAGGAAGACCAGCACGCAAGAGAACCTTAAGAGCATCAGCTTGGAGGAGCAGCAACGAATGGAGAAGAGGAACAGCTTTGCTGCTTCTGCATTTACAGACAAGTTTGGTGTGACGAGTGGCGGAAGTCAAGAGGACTATTCCTCGGGTCAGTCAGGGAACAGTTCTGGTTCGAGCAGTGACAACACACTGGACGACCCTTTGGAGGAGCTGAACGCATTCAATGATGAGATTTTTAAAGATCTTTACAAAATGGTAAGAGAAAATTAAATTATTATCATCTTATTTATCTCGATGATCTATTTATTAACTTGTTCATAAAATTGTTTTTTGTATGAAATCAATGAAATCGTGTACTATAAAAAAACACGTTAATATCACATTCTTTTATAATTTAAATAAATGTAAATGAAATTGCCGATAACTTCCATTTTGAATAGTGTTTATTAATTAAATACTCGGTGAAAAAACCGTTTTATTTAGTTTACTGTTGAAAAGAGTTATTGCAGAAGACTAAACTGTATTCTAAATATGAACAATAATTTTATTCATTATGTAGAAGAGATTTTAATCTAATTTTTATTATAAATCACCAATGTGTTTACTAAAAATACATATTTCAACTGAATACTCAAATTACACCACTGTTTATTAAAGTTAAATAAATAACAATATTTATTGTTTTTTGTAACACACTGTTTTTTGTCTACAATATAATATAATAACTTAAACAGAATGATAATTTCGCCTGATGAAGTATCACTGGCGTTACAGTCCGCTACGAACCCTGGCCTCCTCCAGAAATCGTCTCCATCCCTCCCTTCTCCAATTTATTATTTAGTATTGCTTTTTGGGCAACCATCAGGTACCTACTATGTAAAACATTCATTTCACAAGCACCCAATGACTAGTTGCCACATTCTGGAGACTTAGTAAATCTATCGTCTCACAGATCCAGACTGAAAATACAGTTGAAAACTGTGTCTCCACCGGGAATCGAATCATTTCTCTGATATCGCACAGTATGTCGTCCAGCCATCTTAACCTTTGCTCCTCTATCTCTACTTCTTCTCCCTTCCGTACAGGTGTCTAATACCTTTTTTGGATTTCGGTCATCATCCGTCTGGCAAACATGTCCAAGCCAACGTAGGCACAGAATTTGTATAAATTGGTCAGCATTTTTTGTTTCATAATACATTACTTCTAGCTTATGATTATACCGTATTTTCCAGGCCCCTCCATAGTTAGTTGGGCCAAATGTTTTCTCTAATATCTTCCTTTCAAACACCAATAGCATATTTTCGTCCTTTTTAGTCAGTACCCAATATTCCTCTACATCATATGTTAAGATATATTAATATACATAATTAAATTAACAATGGACAGAGATAAAGAGAAAAGAAATAATTATAAATACGTACATAAATTTATCTTCTGCTGGGTATCAAACCAAAGGAGCCAAACGACGGCTTAACAATCTGCCATCTCGGTCGAGTATGCCATACATCGTTTCATTACAAATTCGTTTTAATGATCTCATTTCAGAAGCATTGTTCTCAATTATTTTCTATAAACTGTATAAAATCTACCCCAATTTTTGCTGTATGCAATCCTACATCGTTCTACTAAAACTACCATCTGGCGTAGTATATTATATTCGTACCTACTTATATATATTGGTGTTAGTCAAGATATTGGTGAATGTATTAAGGTTTAGGGTGAATTCGCGTGATTACTTCCAACAATATTCTAACCAAGAATGACCCATTTATTGACCAACTGCGCGGATTCGCTTTCACACTTTCATAATTATTATTTTAAAAGAAATATTAACTGTTTTTTTTTTCAAACAGGAGCTTACACGAAAATATTTCCATTCGTGTCACTTTGAGATGACAGAAGTCAAAATATCAAAATACTTGTAAGAAATAAATGAATAACACAAGCGGTGTATTATACAGAGTAAAGAATATATAGAGCTGACATAGCCTACGACTTAGGCCAGGGGAATGCTACATAAAGTGAGGTGGAACGGGGTATCCCAACACATTCAATGTTTAAATATAAAAAGGACATATATTAATGACACGTTTATATAGCAGTAAAAGCAAAGACCTTAGTTAAAGTATTTCGTTTTCGAAATTTAAATCCCTTTCTTTCATTCCGAACCATTTGGAAAATATCCAAATACGTTATATTGATTGCCACCAAATTTTGGTGGCGGTGTATACCAAGACCCACTACCCACCTACTCAGCCTCTTCTGAGTCCAGTATTGGACAAAGGCCTCCCGCTTGGACTTCCACTGGTTTCTTTCCTGTGCCATTATGGACCTGCCACTTTTTTTATGTCTGGTCTGGGGCCTTCCCACGCTTCTGCTTCCCGTTCTTGGCCTCCAGTCCATCACAATTTTCGTCCATCGTCCGTCTGACATCCGAGATATATGACCCGCCCAACTCCGCTATTCTTTTGGTCACATCCGCTACTCCTGTTTTCTTCCTAATCCATTCATTAATGTTGGATATACCAAGACATTTTGTTTTTATCATCTCTATAAATTATTGGTTTGTGATTATTTACAAATATATTCGGTGTACAGAGATCAGTTTCCTAACCATTTCTATTGTGTTTCTGGTCGATTCTCTCTTTTTTTATTTTCCCATTATCAAAATTGTTTTATTTTTATTACCTATAGATATGTTTTGTATGTGTGTATATGTATGTAAATGTATTGTGAACTTTCTTAATTGATTTTTAATTTTTTGTTTTATTCTTTTCATACACTTTGTTTTTTGTAATACTTTATTTTTTTTGTTCTATTACTATACCTACTACATATTTATTTGTATTTTAGTCATTCTTTTGAACATTCTTGGTTGATTTTTTTCTTTTATTTATACTTCTTTTCTTTTATTATTTTTTATGCACTTAGATCTTAGATGATGTGTTTATGATATGTTTTTTATATTATTTTTGTTCTTTTCTATGTAAATGGTTGTTATATACCGTAAATAAATAAATAAATTATTATTCTGTACATATCCTTAATCTTATTCCTTGAACCCGTTCGTCTGATTGGTGTTCTTTCGTTAATAAAATAATGTAAATAAAGCAGAGCGGTTGACACGCTGGGTTAGTAATCCAGTGGTTGCGAGTTCGAATCCTGCCTCGATCGATTTCGATCACCAAGCATTTATGCTTAGTTAAGGGAATGTTTGAGGATGTATATATATACTTGTAACAAGGCATATTCATTTAAAAAAAAATCTAAATATGATTCAAGTGAAACATAATTGGCTTATTTTATATTCAATTTTATAACTTTACTATGTATTTTGTAAAAATAGATGTTATGTTTCCAAATAAAATAAAATCAAATTAAAATATAATGAAAATTAGGTTTTAAATAATTTCACGGAATCAAATAAAAAAAAATGTCTATATGTTATCTGAGTTAAATTTTCCGGGTTCGATTCACGGTTCAGTTTGGATTTGTGAGACGATAAAAAATATAGGTAATTAGTCTCCAGAATGTGGCAACTTGTTATTGGGTGCGTGTTTAGTTAATATTTGACATACTCCAGTTAATTGCCGAAAAGCAATACACAAAAAGCACACACACGACTATCATGATGAGACTCTTGTTAAAAATGTGATGAAAAAAAATGTGTTCAAAAATTGTAAAATCGTAATTAATGACTTATGCACAAGAGTACCTAAACATTATACGATTTATAAAGCCCCTTGATACATCGCCTGGTCATTAAAATTTAATGCAAACAACGTTTAGTGACATGACAGTTAGTGAATTTCACCCGTATTCACAAACAGTTCTTAACGTAACCTCTCAGGGATTCAAGGTATCTTGTAGGGGATTTCGCTATTCAGAGTGAATGACGTGATGTCACATATCTTAAAGAATCCTCAAGAATTTCAAAAAAATGTATTCCTTGATATTTTATTATGCAGAGCCATATATGTCAGTTGTGGGCATGCGCATTTTGTTCTTTGAAATTGCGTACATTCCTTCAAACGTCAAATAATAAAAGAAAAGGAAAGCGTAAACAGAATACAGAATTAGAAAACGTGTGATGGATACATATTTTGATTCTTTCTGTAGAATGTAATACAGTATTTAAATAAAATTTGGAATTGTTTTCCGATTGGATACCTAACTGACAAAATATTTAAAAATTCAAATACACCTAACCAATAAAATATTTTTTCTTTATAGTATATTCTATGGTTGTCAAAAGTAACAGGTAAACATATTATATTGACGAAAAATGTCATCAACTATGCTTTTCTGGAGGTGTAGACTTTACTTGAGGACTGCTTAAGAGTGACGTATAACTCCAAGGCATGATGCCTCCTCAACGCTTGTAGGTACATATATTTCTCTAAATACGTGTATTAGTCTTGACAGTATGAAAATATACAATGAATTGAAATCAACAGGTTGCTGTTATACAATAATAGTGTGAGGGAGATATTATGATGGTCAACCTAATGACACAGGCCCTCCCCATAGATGAAGGTAGACAGGTACCTGCTCTGTCGTATATCTACATGGTATGTCATTATCTATGGAATATTTACCTCGGTGACAGACACTGAGTTAATATTTATGACAATACGCTGTTGATTTCTTTCATATTAACTTCACAAGGGGTGGCAGATAGATAATCATCTGGGTACGTATTTTAATTTGATTATAATATGAAACCATTTCAATTAAATAAATGAGTCATTTTTTATTGATAATATGGACATTTTTTTTATTAGTCAACAAAACAAAATACGAATCGTTATATTTTTGATTTACGTTATATCGTTATATCTTTGAATCACGCCATTTTACCTACATGAAATATCTCATATTGTTCGCCACTTCAAAATCACTTGGTAGGTATAACAAGCTTATATTTAACAGAATTAACTTCTTCTCATCTGTCAAAACAATCTCACGTTCTAGAAAAATGGGTTTAAAAATTTTATTCTAACATTGTGTACAAGATCTTGATAAAAATAAATTGAGAGATTTTCAACCATCAAAGAAAAAAATATTTTCTGTAAGGGGAACTTCAAAATTAATATTAAAAAATATGTTTTCTGTAAGGTGAACATCAAAATTAATATTAAAAACATATAAAAATATGTTTTCTATAAGGTGATCATCCAAATTAATATTAAAAACATATAAAAATATGTTCTCTGTAAGGTGAACTTCAAAATTAATATTTAAAAATATGTTTTCTGTAAGGTGAACATCAAAATTAATGATAATCAGTATTACAATATATAGAACTTTCAAAATTGAATTGATAGGGATCTCATTAAAAGGCATAATTGGTGAACGTTGCGCAAGCGCATAAAGTGATCACGTAAACCAGCCGATGACAGGTCGTAAGCCCTGTAGGTGCCTTGATTTCCCGGTTCTCCTACAATAAATATTCCAACTTCGTCTCTATTGAGATAATTAAAATCTGTTAAAAAATATCTTTGACTCCCGACAGGGAAAAAAATCCAATGTTTGCGCATATGCAATAATAAAAATATTCGATCAAAATTAATATTAAAAACATATAAAAATATGTACTCTGTAAGGTGAACTTCAAAATTAATTTAAAAATTGAACGTTTTCTTTTCGGTCTTGCACTCATCTTCAGAAAGAGACAAAAGCAAAAAGTTTCATCTTTAAAATTATACTAATGAATTTTTTTTTACAAAATGCTGACATATAATAAAAATTTTGCTGTGTACTTATGCAGTGAAATTGTTCTTTCGTTCACTATTTTCCAAATAATTTATCCAGTCTGATCAAACTCTACATAGGTTTGTAAACTTTCGGCATCATAAATATATTGTTAGAACACCCCTAAAATATGACTTCATGGGGTCAATTTATAAAAATATGAGTATTTAGGTACTTTTCCTTACCAAGAATGTGGCACACATTAGCTTGCTATCGATAACCGATAAACGGTCACGAAAATAAAGTGTACCTAGACTTTTATATTATAATAAAACCAACTTAATTAGCTTTGGATTTTCTTGAAATGGATTATGTAGGGCGAGACGGGAAAATGTGGCACAGATTGAATTTAACAATCTCCACCGTATTATGCTGAATGTACCTAATCTAAACATCAAATTCGAGCTAAAAAATAAACGAAAAATAATATATTCTCATGTTCATTCGTATCAAACAAACCTCATATCTTTCACGGAAAATATCCGGAAAATCACAAATAAGATGAACGCCTTGATATCTGCAAACTGTACGACTTGGAGAGAAAATGTACGAAAAGGATTTTTTGAAATTAATTAAGTTATTTATTTGAGAAACCAACATAACACTGGCATATATCTATACACACATATACATACATACACACACATTCCTACAAAAGTTAAAATATGATACATTCACAAAATATCTTCATGTTTCAATGACAGGCCTCTATCACAAAGTTAATCTTTACTCCTCACTAACCCAAGGGGATATAGTGGGGAGTTATGATTTCGCAATTTTTAAGGCTATTTTTTATTGCAGATTATCAACTAGTATCATGCTTAGATTGTATTCTAAAAGTTTCATCACAATGTACCTATATGTGTGTGTGTGCTATGTACGGCGTGTTCATTTTACTTTATCGATTATAGACTAAAGTACTCATTCGATTCTATTCAAATTTTGCAAGTTTGTATATCTAATACTCACTTAGACCCCATTAGATTTTGAAGGATATCTGAATAGTGCTTCTCAATTTTTTTAACTGTCAAATATGTTAAAGTGACCCTAAGCTCAGAAAACTTAAATTTGAAAATTTTATTTTCAAATTGGTAAAAAGGCACATCACTTTCATAAAATGGCATTGAAGAATTATTAAGTTTTCGTAACAAAATATTTAAATAAAAAATAATGTATTCCATGAAAATGCTGTATATTTTCCATACAAAATTTGAAAATTTTATAGAATGACTTGTTAGTGAGGAGTTTCGCGTTGGCCACAACCCACTCGTTTTTTAAGATGTGATAAATCCTTGTACTACAAGTTTTTCAAAAACCGATTTTCGCATTTATATTAGTAATTTTATCGTGAAATATAGAAATTTCAAATCATTTTCACATTTTGAATGATTTATTTATTTTACTTTGTAATTGCTATGTCATGAAACGCATCCTTTTGTAGTTGACTGCTAAAATTTGACTTTAATGTTAGCTGGTTGAATTAATATTTTATATATTGTTTCTTTTGTTTATTTATAGGAATATTTCATTTGACAACACGTGATTTACTTTTAAATAATTTCTTATATAAACCAAAATCTCGATGATTGACCAAGAAAACATGTAAATTATTACATAAATTTGAAAATGTTTAGTATTTATGTCCGTCCTATTTGTGTTCAAATCGTGATAATATTGGTAGAATTATGATAATGAAACAATCTACCGTAAAACAAGGACACACAGTTAGGCCCTTCATATTTATAATATATGTAAAATGGTGCTCTAAGAGTGCGTGACCTGAGCTATTTTATGACACAACCAAACGTTGTATTATGTATGACGTAAAAAATAGCAAATAATTTATTTATTTATTTACAGACGATAACTAGTTATTGAACTTAAATAACAAAAAGAAACAATATAATATTCACTCTTTCCTTTCCCTATTGATATGGTCAAGTAAGTTTTTTTGGAAGAGATTGCTTCATGGCAATAAACTTTGTTGTACGTAAGTTTGTATTTTCCATAGTGACGATGATGTTATACGGATTTCCAATTTGTGGAAGTACTTCCTTTGTCATTTTAGCAAGTGCTTTTTCTATGGTGATTTTTCCCCGCCTTTTTTCTATGGATTTTTTTTTTACGAATCCGAATGACAGTTGCGTCGTCAATCCGATAAAGTGAACGCACTGCCACAAACGAATACGTACGATGCGGAACTGTAGACGCTTACCTTAATATTATGATAGTTTCTCAACAAACAGAATATTTTGTAACACTTTTTAAAAGACTGTTTTTTTAATATCTCAAAAGAGACGAAGTTGGAAATTTAAGGGAGAACCCGGAAATCAAGGCACCTACAGGTCTTTCGAGCTGTCATCTGCTGGCATACGTGATCACTCTATGCGCATGCGCAAGGTTTACCAAGTAAGTATGCTTATTTATTGAGTTACCTATCAATCCAATTTTTTAAAGTTTTGATAGGGAATTCAATAAAAAGGCATAATTTGTGTACGTTGCGCAAGCGCATTAAGTGATCACGAAAACCTTGATTTACTGGTTCTCCTTTAATATCTCCCTTGTTCACCTTTCAAGAGGTAAGAAGACGTACAGTAACATATGTAATGTGGAAAGATGGGTCGGTGGCAGAGCGGTTAGCGCGCTGGGTTAGTAATCCAGTGGTCGCGAGTTCGAATCCTGCCTCGACCGATTTCGTTCACCTAAGCACAAGCATTAATTTGCTTATTTTAGGGAACGTAGGAAGATGTATATGTACTTGTTTAACAAGGACATATTCATTTTTATATATAAAAAAAAAGTTCAGTGTTGCCATAACCAACTCGTTTTGTATGTAAATTAAATAAATCTTTCCCCCTTAGCGCTTTTTGTCCCATTTCTATCGGGGTACGCTTTGACCATGATCCTGGAATTGGCGAGTCTGGTTATTACATTGAAGCGACTGCCATCTGACCTTCGTAACCCTTAGAAAGGGGAACCAGACAAATTAGATCATGGCTACACATAGCTAGTGATATGAATCCGCACATAGATTTTATAAAAATCCAGAGGTGCGTGCCCCACCCGGATTCGAACCGTCGACCTCACACATTTGAGGCGACGACCTTACCACTGGGCTATCACCGCTCCTCGTAAATTAAATAAATAAATAAATTAAATAAATAAATTAAATAAATAAATTAAATAAATAAATTAAATAAATAAATTAAATAAATAAATTAAATAAATAAATTAAATAAATAAATTAAATAAATAAATTTAATAAATAAATTAAATAAATAAATTAAATAAATAAATTAAATAAATAAATTAAATAAATAAATAAATAAATAAATTAAATAAATAAATTAAATAAATAAATAAAAAAATTAAAATATATATTCCAAATTCGTCTGTATTGAGATACTAAAAAAATGTTAATAAAATATCATTTCTCTCTCTCGACAGACAAAAACCAAATTTTGCATTTATGCAACTATAAAAAATATTCAACTGTTTTGAATTTAATTTAATTTTTTGTAATTTATTTTCGATAACCTATTACATTGACAAAAAAATGTTCGACAACATAATTTGGTGTATAAGTGTGGTAATTGGTCGGTAGGGTGTTTTTGCATCCTGTTTGGCAGTGTTAGAGGAAGGGGTGGGGGGGGGGAGGGGGTGTAGTGTCCGAGACGTTGCAATGGGGTTAATTGTAGGGGAGAGGTGAGAGTATTGGGGTCACACGGCTGACCCCGGGGGAGGTAAACTGCCCTCTAGCTAGGATACCTACCAAGGTACCGCTTCCGACTGTAAGAGGTCAGCGGTTTCCAATTTTTTGGCTATAGAGCTCCAATTGATGTACATTTTTTGGCGAAAAAACATCACGACAGCCATTTTTATTATTATTTATTTAAAATCTTTCTTTTTACATTATAATATGTTTTACAAAAAATGTTGTACAATTACCAAGTACCTAATCAAAAATATTATAATGTTGTACTTGGCAAGGTATTCAAATTTATTTATTTATTTTTATTTATTTATCTTTTTATCACACCATTCAAATAATATTCACTAATCTTCATTATTTTAGGTTAGTAATGATTATTTAACAGAATTACAAAAAAAATGTTATTTTGAGGCCCACGACACCATATTTACTAGTTGCATGTAACACATGAGATCCAACTGTCGATAGCGATAGTATGTATAGTTGAAGAATATGTACCAAACTATAAACCCATAGATACAAATTATTGAATATTTTCAGATATTTTGTTTTCTATACAACATATGTAGGTATGTATGTCAAGATAGGATAGTATGGAGGAAGATCCTTTTTCCTACCCAGAATATGCAAATTGCATGATGGTATGTATGTATGTTTGGAGATGAAGTAACAAACTATTAAGTCTTCTTACATATTGTGTATAGGCGACTGCCATACAAAATGTATGAAGCGATGTCGTCACTAAATTCAATTTTTAAAAAAATTGTTAAAAAAAAATTGAGATCTTCTACTACAATGTTATGTGTGTGTGTCTGTGTGTCCGTCCCCCCCTTATAACTTTTGATCCGCTCAATTTACAGAGCCTAAAATTTCAGAATATATAAACAGTTACAGGCCTACAAAACTTTTATACTCGAAATTTTGAATTTTTGTTTCAGTCAGGGGTTATCAACTTTTGAATTTTTATTTTATTTTTTCATATATCTCAGAAACCATAAACGCTAGAACGCTGAAAATTGGTACAAACATAGACAAATACAAAATCTCAAATTAGTTTTTTCAAAAAAATTCCAGGGTTTCTCAAACATTTTTTATTAAGAAAAATATTTTTTTTATGATAAATTTATGAGTTTAACTGCCTATATTTCCAAAACTTTTACAATTATCGAAAAAAGCCGAAACACCCCAACTAGATAATTTAATTTTCTATAAAAAATATTAACATTGTAGTAGAAGATCTCAATTTTTTTTTAACAATTTTTTTAAAAATTGAATTTAGTGACGACATCGCTTCATACATTTTGTATGGCAGTCGCCTATACACAATATGTAAGAAGACTTAATAGTTTGATACGTCATCTCCAAACATACATACATACCATCATGCTATTTGCATATTCTGGGTAGGAAAAAGGATCTTCCTCCATACTATCCTATCTTGACATACATACCTACATATGTTGCATAGAAAACAAAATATCTGAAAATATTCAATAATTTGTATCTATGGGTTTATAGTTTGGTACATATTCTTCAACTATACATACTATCGCTATCGACAGTTGGATCCCATGTGGTACATGCAACTAGTACATTAAACATTTTTTATCCAACTGTCGATTTGTTCAGGAGAACTTTGTTCTCTTAACATATCGACAATGTATCAAGCCAGAATACGCGAGAATTGTATGGAGAGGTCTACTTTTTTCACGGCTTTTCCAACTTTGAAGTCAAAAAACACCAACTTAGAGGCTTCGCAGCATATATGTTCCATACACGGATTTACTCAGAATTCGGAGTAGAACATTTCGTGTGTCTGTGTGTGTGTGTGTCTGTGTGTGTGTCTGTGTGTGTGTGTGTCTGTGTGTCTGTGTGTGTGTCTGTGTGTCCGTCCCCCCCTTATAACTTTTGATCCGCTCAATTTACAGAGCCTAAAATTTCAGAATATATAAACAGTTACAGGCCTACAAAACTTTTATACTCGGAATTTTGAATTTTTGTTTCAGTCAGGGGTTATCAACTTTTGAATTTTTATTTTATTTTTCCATATATCTCAGAAACCATAAACGGTAGAACGCTGAAAATTGGTACAAACATAGACAAATACAAAATCTCAAATTAGTTTTTTCAAAAAAATTCCAGGGTTTCTCAAACATTTTTTATTAAGAAAAATATTTTTTTTATGATAAATTTATGAGTTTAACTGCCTATATTTCCAAAACTTTTACAATTATCGAAAAAAGCCGAAACACCCCAACTAGATAATTTAATTTTCTATAAAAAATATTAACATTGTAGTAGAAGATCTCAATTTTTTTTTAACAATTTTTTTAAAAATTGAATTTAGTGACGACATCGCTTCATACATTTTGTATGGCAGTCGCCTATACACAATATGTAAGAAGACTTAATAGTTTGATACGTCATCTCCAAACATACATACATACCATCATGCTATTTGCATATTCTGGGTAGGAAAAAGGATCTTCCTCCATACTATCCTATCTTGACATACATACCTACATATGTTGTATAGAAAACAAAATATCTGAAAATATTCAATAATTTGTATCTATGGGTTTATAGTTTGGTACATATTCTTCAACTATACATACTATCGCTATCGACAGTTGGATCTCATGTGTTACATGCAACTAGTAGTAAATATATTTTAATATAATCTAAGTACAAAGTTTTCGTTTAAAGTTACAATAATATTGTAATAATAAGCTGTAGGAATATATTTATACATGTTTATACAGGATAATACATTGGACATTCATACAGACTTATACAGGATAATACATTGGACATTCATACAGACTTATACATAATAATACATTGGACATTCATACTGACTTATACAGGATAATACATTGGACATTCAAACAGACTTTTGTTAAATGTTGAATAGGGTTCTGTGGTTTCACATTTATTTATATATGACTAAACTGATTGAACCATTTGATCTTCTTGTGCCGCTCCAAATGGTGGTTGGTGACCATCATTTCAAACTCATTACGATCTTGTACCAACCTAATAATGAGTGACGCCGCATCCGTAGGTAATTCCGTACCACTGCCCACGATGTTATTTTACACTCCGTACCTCGTCTATCCTCTATTATTTACGCGTTGTAATTGAAAATCTTTATTTGACCAGAAGAATAAATTATTTTACTAATACTTTTATTTTAAATGGCACCACAATTTGGTTTAATGTCCAACCGTTGAAAAGTCACAGGAACCGCGGGATTTCGCGGAACACCTTTTTGAAATCGCTGTTTGAGTTTGTATTGGAACTATAATTTCCTGTGCTAATACCTTCTCTATAACTGCTGCACGCTGTAATATTATACCTCACATTTGATATTTCATATTTCTCATCATACATGAGTAGGTACTGAGTACACTATTACTTTCCATAGCATTTCATCAAATTGAAATTAACATAATAATTGTTTCTTGTCGATAATACAAGGGTTTACAATTCTCTTCGGGCTAATATATTAAATTGCAGCAATCATTACGACGACGCGTCGTTATGATTGACTCAGTTAAGAAACATTTATACATTTAAATGTATAACATCTTCATCAAGGAAACTAAAAATTCAATAAAAACTTCTGTAGCCACACTGATTTCACACTGGCTTCTTACTAAAAAACGCAAAGACTGCGAAAATTATCTCAACATATTGTTTAAGTAATTTAATGATACTAACTATATTTAATTCTACTTATTGTTATCTATTTGTGCTGAAAATATTCGCGTTTAATGTCATTTTTGACAGCTCATCCGACATTGATATGCTCAATCACCTGTGCGTTTTCTAAGTTTTAATTTTTTTGAAGTAAAAGACTTTTATATTAAATTGTCATTCAGTATTTATAAATACTAATACATATGTCATTTTCATAGTCATTTTGTAACTAATCACATTTAATTCTGTGACAAACCACATGACAATTTATTCTTTTGGTAATATCCGTGATTAAAAACATGTTTTTTGAAGTATCGTAGGTATTCAAAAACACAAACTGTTTATGTGAAATCGCAGAAACTGTTTAGCGATTTTATCGCATATTTATTTAATACTTTTCAGAAAGTAATGTCACTAAATACTTTTCAAATAATTCGTTCTGTCACAAAACAAATACGGGGTATAATTTTGGGAAATAATTTCACTTGTAAATACGAATACCTATGTAGGGTTTGGGGTTGGAAGATTTGTGGTATGTAGAGCTTACTAAAGTGCCAGAGTGGTCACTTGGTTGGAAGCGATTGCATACCAGCCGGAGCTGATATGCAAGCCTGTAATTGAGGTGGTAAGGTCGGTCAGTTGGACGTGTAGGTATTACCTGTTTGTCCGCCTTCAGCTACATACAACCCAAATGATATCCCAACCGCTTGGTTCGAACCTGGTGGCGGTCTGTTCGGATAGTCCCGACAGCTGAGCCACAGATTGATCGACCAAGCAACTGCGATACCGTATACAATAGATTAAATATTATTATCAAATATTACTCAGGTAGGAATGGTTGACAGATTGAAAGATATAACAGGAAATTTAACTTACTCTTTTATTTATCAAGATGATGATTACAATTGATGTTTACTAATATTACTTGGTACAGAAATGTCGAGTTATTATTTAATGAATATAAATGTAAATTTGAAACGCGGACGATTTGAACGACGACGAGCGGTCGGGCAGCGTGATGCCTAGCTTCGAGATCTGGATGAGCGGAATGGTCTGGGCGCGCTGTGCTTCCCCTTAAATAGGAGACGGGCTGTGAATACGGCGCAGGGCAAGATGGCGCCTGCCGAAGTACTCAGCGCAGCGAAGCACTGCGCGGCGCAATTGGCGCAATCGCCACAGACCCCGCTGGCAGTCGCTTAGACGAAACACGACCCCTCCTCGAAGTTCAAAGTCCTTACATTGCGTTCTGTGAAAGATAAAAAAGTTTTTTAAAGCATTTGATTTGTTATGTTATTATGCATAGGGTTTTCTTTTGAACCGCTATGTACATGTTATGTAATGAATTTCTATACGAAAAGTAGTCTTTTCTAATACACAGTAATGTAATTATTTAAATACAACTTAATCTATACATATATAAAGTTAATCATATTATAAGTATAAATTTGTTTTTGTACAAAGTATGAAGTTACTTATCTTTTAAAAATATCTGCTGCTGGTATGATTTGCTGCTCTTGTGATGGCGTGTGGTTGCTCTGCTATTGAGGTGAATGGAGGAGTGTCGTCCTGCGTGTGCTGGCTGGACATCCTTATGTGTTCCTCAGTGGTATAGCTTGTTGGGTGTTGTTGATTGCGACTTCGTAGTGTACCATTAATTGTGAATGGTCCCCAGTTTTCTGTTATGAAGTGTAGAAGTTCTATTTTTTGTTCAGGATGAAGTAGATGTGTTATGTATGTAGAAAATTGATGCAGTTGTATGCGTGGATGCTTCGACTTTGTCGGGAATATCTTCCTGAAGTAGGTATTTATCCAGCTAGGCGAAATGGTTTGCAGTGTGCTCAGCGTGTGTATGCTTGTATATAAATATTCGACAGCTGCCTCGTGTGCCGGCAAGGGCGAAGCACGAGGGTGTCTTGTGGTTTTCGGCGTGTCGTCAGGAGACAGCTTTGGATGTAGAGTATCCAGTGTAGCCTGTAGGGTTTTGCGGTGCGCCATGTTGACGGCTTTGAAGTGCATGGGACTTCAGTGTAACCTGTAGGTATTTGCGGTGCGCCATGTTGACGGCTTTGAAGTGCATGGGACTTCAGTGTAACCTGTAGGTATTTGCGGTGCGCCATGTTGACGGCTTTGAAGTGCATGGGACTTCAGTGTAACCTGGGTACATTTCGTGAAACCGGAGGAGGATTGATGTGAACTCCTCAGGGCGGTGACACGTAAATGTTGAGCAGCTTCGTTTCTTCATGCGTCGCAAGGAGGTTGACATTAGCTCTTTGCGTGCAGGCCATGAAGGAAGAGACGTTGTATGTCCAACAAAATCGTTCCTCGTCAGAGCAATGATGGCGATGACTTGGGGAAGACTTTGCGTGCTCTTGTAGTAAGTGTATGTGTGATGCTGGCACGGAGATGTTCTCAAAAGGCAAACGTTGCTGGTTCTTCAGCGGTGTTGAGCAGTGAGTATTGGCGGTACCAATGATGATCCTCAGCGATGCTCCGGTTGAATGCTGGTATTATGTGAAGATGCAGTGGTTCCTCCATAATTAATTTCTTCCCGGTAGTGATGCGGTAGAATGCGGGGGCAGCTAGTTTCTGTATGAAGTCGTCCAGATGATGATGATGATGTGATTCATCATAAATAATTTTTTCTTCTATGTAGTGATGCGGTTGAATGCGGGGGCAGCTAGTTGCTCTATGAAGTCGTCCAGATGATTCTTGTTGATGTCTTTGATGCTCAATTTGAAATTTTAAAATTATACAATAGAATTATACAATGTAAATGTTTGTACTTGCGATGATTGATAGGTATAAAATGTTTTTTATAATTTGCAAGTTCCATTTGGTTATAAGTATTTATAAGTATTATAAGTTCCATTTGATTTGATTTATAAGTATGTTTTTACTCGTTGCTGAAGTATTATATTATAATGCCATATAATGTTATTTGTTTGTTTCGTATTGTATTGTACAATGTTTTTTTTTTTAAATTTAAAATACGACTATGTTTATAATATTTATTATTATGTATGCCATGTTTCAATGTTTTTATAATTTTAATGTTTTATAATACTTTTTGTAGTATTACATAGTTAATATAATATAGTTTAGTTTATAGTACCAGTTTGTTGCTGTATTATATAGTTAATATATAATAAGGTTTTAATGTTTGATTAGGGTTAGGTATTTTTACTACCGTATATTATAGTTTCAATGTTTCTATATTCTGGAACGTATTCGCTATCGTATCGTATTATTTTTATTGTTCGATCATGGTTTTATAGTTGTAGTGTTTTTTTATAAAAAATAAAGTAAAATATTTTGTATATAAAAAATATTTTGTATTTAGCTAATTGTAGCTGTTCAACATTAGCTATTTGTAGCTGTTCAATGTATCACGGCTTTTTATTTTTATTTATTTCGATTGTATTTAAAAACAATGTTTATTTGTAGTTAGTAATTGTTTAAATTTGCTTTCTATATTATAGTAATAGTTTTAAACTTCCGTATCGTATGCTTGTTGGAGTTTATTTTTTAGAATAATATTTTAATATTATAGTTTTAGAAGCATTAGTTTAGTTTATTTTCAAAAAATTATTTCGAAAAAATATTTTAAAAATATATTATAATGTTCGTTTGCGTACGTATTTTATTTTATTTAATTGTAATTGTATACAATTGTTTTATTCCTATAATTATGTTTAGAAACGATGTATCTAATTTATTTAAATATTTAATGTATTTTATTATTTGTGCCTTGCGTAGTTAAATTATTTGTTGAATTCTATTTTTATTTAGGCGATGTAAAATTTTATTTTTGCGATCGATGTTTTAAATATCATTATGCTAACTTTCACTTTTGTAAATGGGGTATTGACCTGACCGTTATCGCTGTTATATAGGGGTTATACGAGTTCATTCAGCGAGCCTTTTGTTTGAAGTTCGTTTACCTTTGTTTTTTTATTACCGATGGACGTGGTGTAACATTCTTAAATGTATATTTGGTTTTCTGAATTTTTACATAAAAATATGCGTTTTACGAATATAATAATTATTTAACTATATGTTTCTAATTTTAAGTTTTTATGATATTAATTCTTATTTGGGAATGTAATATGTATTTTTTATTGATAATTTTTTAATTTTTACGTATTACGATATTTAGCAAAAATAAATATTTTATGAATTTCTATGAAATTTATTTTTAATTTTTATTTTTTTTCTCTGCGTTTTATCAATTATGAACAAAATAAAATATTTATAATGACTTTAGGCTTTTAGAATGACTTTAGGTTTTTTAATAATATTATAATTTTTATACCTCTATTCGGCGTTTTGTTTCTCTGGCTTTTTGCTTTATATTTTTATACCTTCGTCCTTTGTATGTATTTATTTATTTTCTGGTACTTTTGGTTTTTTTAGGCAGCTTCTTTTTTAATTGTTCCGTCTGGATTATTTTTGCGTCTCGTCAGTCATGAAAAAATATAAAGTACATATTAGTTATATATTAAACAATTGTAAATATGTTAATTTTGGTGGAATTTGCGTCTGAGCGTTTTTGAACGTTTTTGAACGTTTTTGAGCGTTTTTGAGCGTTTTTGAGCGTTTTTGAGCGTTTTTTGAGCGGGTACACTTGTAATTAATTTTTGACAAATTATAAGACAAATGTATTTAATATATTAGCTTGTAATATATGTGTTACCTGCTCGAGTGATTCCGTTCATCCAGACCTCGCTGTTCAAGTATTAATTCCTGTTAAATCCTTTGTTTCTGTCGTGCAGTAAAATGTTACGCAGTATATTAATGAACACGTATTATTGTTCTGTTTAATAAAACTACTGATTTTACGTTACACAATACTTGGTTGTCGCGCAATGGCTACCAGTCAATTACCACAATATAACATATATTAAATTATAAGCACAAAATAAAAGTACCTGAGTTTTTAAACGATTTCGGAATCTTACCAGTTTCTGAAGGTATGTGTGTGTTCAGAGACACGTTCGGATCACCAGTTTTGGACTGGTGGGTGTTCAGAGACACGATCAGGAGTCACCAGTTTTGGGACTGTTTAGAAGGTATGTTCAGACACGTCGGGGTCACCAGTTTTGGGGTTGGAAGATTTGTGGTATGTAGAGCTTACTAAAGTGCCAGAGTGGTCACTTGGTTGGAAGCGATTGCATACCAGCCGGAGCTGATATGCAAGCCTGTAATTGAGGTGGTAAGGTCGGTCAGTTGGACGTGTAGGTATTACCTGTTTGTCCGCCTTCAGCTACATACAACCCAAATGATATCCCAACCGCTTGGTTCGAACCTGGTGGCGGTCTGTTCGGATAGTCCCGACAGCTGAGCCACAGATTGATCGACCAAGCAACTGCGATACCGTATACAATAGATTAAATATTATTATCAAATATTACTCAGGTAGGAATGGTTGACAGATTGAAAGATATAACAGGAAATTTAACTTACTCTTTTATTTATCAAGATGATGATTACAATTGATGTTTACTAATATTACTTGGTACAGAAATGTCGAGTTATTATTTAATGAATATAAATGTAAATTTGAAACGCGGACGATTTGAACGACGACGAGCGGTCGGGCAGCGTGATGCCTAGCTTCGAGATCTGGATGAGCGGAATGGTCTGGGCGCGCTGTGCTTCCCCTTAAATAGGAGACGGGCTGTGAATACGGCGCAGGGCAAGATGGCGCCTGCCGAAGTACTCAGCGCAGCGAAGCACTGCGCGGCGCAATTGGCGCAATCGCCACAGGGTGTATGGGCGATGATGACAATGAAATTCGTCTAAAACTTTCTAATAATAATTCACATTTAATGATAACTTACAACATTTGAAGGTTCTCTGCGAAGAATCTAATAAACTTACGTGACCTGATTTTTTATATCAATGAAACATTTTATATCGAGCGAGTTGTGGTCATACATTACTCTCAGTCATCCATGGGCGTGATGGCAGTATGAAATAATCATTGAAATTATGATTTAAAAATATGAAGTTGGTTGAAGAGATTTGTATAAATTTATTTATTTTCATTTTAAAAGAGCAAAGAATATCTGCTTTTCATCGGTATTTTGCGGATATTAGGAAGCTATCTAATTTTGTGTTAGATAAACTTAAAGTCCTTGTATACCTTGGGCATACGGATGTACACAAATATGTACACTAAATTACCTTCTATTGTTTGAAACTCGAACAAATATTGTATAAACCCAAATCTGTGATATACAATATTTTTTCGTGAAGAAAAGGTCGAATTCAGAGTTTTTTTTAATTAAAATAGCAAAAATACTCTCATTCGATTGAAGTAAAAATCTACTTCAGAGGCCTTGTAGTTTTTTTTAGTTACACACAATAAAAAATATAAAAAGTATTTATAAAAAGTATATATAAAAAATTAAAAATTCAAAAAACACACGCAATATAATAAAGATGTTAAAATGTATGTAGTGTTCTTTATTTCAAAGACATCTTTTGAGGGAAAAAGATTTTCAAAATTAACTATTTAGCCTCTAAAATAGCGGTCGGGGAACTTTTTTAACCATTACCCCAAAATATTTTTGCGTAAGTCGATATTACCCCTTCCCCCCATTTTTAAAAGAAGACAATCAATGTATATTTAAATAAACATAATTTACACGGAAAATAAAAAAAGTTACATGAAAATAGTAAGTATGTAATAGACAAACAAAATAAAATTCTCAAATTGGAACAAACAAAAATTAATTTTTACCCCATTTGGGGTAGTTTACCCCAGTTCCCCGACCGCTGCTCTAAAACAAGAAAGGTGTTATAAATACCAACGAAAATAACAAACAATTTCTCGAATAAATTGTAAACTGAAAAAATATAGTTAGATAAGGTAATACCGAGGTGAGATAAGGTTACACCAATATTAGATTGTGTTACAAGAAGGTTAAATAAGTTTATAACTATAAAAAAAATAGTTGTCTATGGTTGGGATGTTTTGGCGAATTCGATATTTTTTAAAAAAAATTGGACATATAGGAAGTTAAATATCTACATAAATTTGTTACATAAAAATATATTGTTCTTAATAAAAAAAGTTTGAGAAAATCTCCAATCTCCCTTTTTTTTTTTTTTTTTAAAGAATGAATATATCCTTGTATAACAAGTACATATACATCCTTATACATTCCATAAACTAAGCATAAATGCTTGTACTATAGGTGAATGGAAATCGGTCGTGGCAGGATTCGAACTCGCGACCTCTGGGTTGCTAGCCCAGCGCGGTAACCGCTCTGTCACCACCCATCTCAGTCATCTTTTTTATAACAGTCTTTCATAATTTTAAGATATTTTATTGTCTATATATATATAAATAGAAATTCAAATGTTGATAACCCCTGACCGGACGAAAAATTCAAAATTCTGTATAAAATAGTTTTCTACTCTTAGTTTCTATATATTCTGAAATTTAAGGCTCTGTGCATCATGCGGATCAAAAGTTTTAAGAGGGGGGCGGACACATATAAACACCAAATGTTCTGCTTCGAATTCCGAGTTCATCCATATATGCTGCGAATCTTCAAAGTTGGTGTTTTTTTACTTCAATGTTAGAAAAACCATGCCAAAGTTCACTGCTCCATACAATTCTCTCAGACAGGACTAAGGTCAATACTGTTGATTAATTAAGAGTAATACATAATTTCTGTTGAACAAATCGATAGTTGGACAATGGAAAAATAGATGAACAACTCGCCACTTGCACAATGTTTAACTAAGAAAGATAATGAAATATCAATGAAATTAAAGAGAACATACATACATACATACATACCATCACGCCGTTTCCCTATTTGGGGTAGGCAGAGAGAACCGAACGCCAGACTCTTCTATCTTGACATACCTGTTTTGCCTCATGTACATTCATACATCGCGTCATACATGCTCTCCTATTGTTCTGACTTCGTATGTTCCCCTCTTTCAAAATCTCATTTATATGATCATGCCAGCTCTTTCTAGGTCGACCCTTACATCTCATTACACTCTTTTCAGCTTTGTATACTTTCTTTGTCAGTCGTTCATCGTTCATTCTCTCTACATGTCCGAACCATCGCAAAGCATTTATCTTCATTCTACTCAAAATATCCCTTTCAATCTTACATTCTCTTCTGATATCTTGATTCCTTATCCTATCATAAACTGTTTTACCGCACATTCGTCTTAGGGAACACATTTGGATAAATGAATGAAATAAAAAATAATAAACGGTAATGGAACAAGAGTTTATGGTCGTTGAAGAAAAGGATATAAAGAATATTATATTCAATTACAATATATTAGTAAAATTATATTCTTTTTGTTCTATTATATAATAATTAGAAACCACAAACGCGACTCCGATTCTCCAGCATCCATCTACGACGAGCATCTAGCAGATATGAATAATAATTATGAATTTGAAAAAATTGTATTTATTTTTATACCTTCCTTCTGTATAATTTTAATTTCAGTATAGTCGATATAAAAACACTTTTAATAGATAGTTTTTTATATATTATTTTTATCTAGCCTAGCGTCGAATATAAAAGAACTAACATCCAATTGAACCGAACCATTGACTGGGAAATGTCCAGTACTACGAACTATTAATCCTATAAATCCATCCGAATTTCATTTCCTCCTAAACCATGGATCCACGACAAGGGCATGGCCAAACGAGACGTGTCAAATATATGTCGCATCAGACTAGGACACTGCCTTATAAGCAGTCACCTTTACAAGATGAATGTAAGGGATATCCCTTTGTGTGCTTGTGGGGAGGAAGTAGAGACTCTGGACCATGTGTTTTTTGAATGTCCAATCCACACTGAACATGATTTGCACTATACACTAATACACTTAATACTCCACAGTCCACTACTAATTAACATGTTGCATCTTCTGTCATCGAATTCCCTGCATATTTATTTCTTTATTTCCACATAACAAAATTTCTTTGCCTTAATGGTTTCAATCTATAATGCAATAACCTCAACTCTCAAAATAATTTATATTTCTCTACTGGCAGAAATCATCCTAATTATTGGGTGGAATACCACGTAAGCAAAAGAAAAGACGACGAATGTGTTATTAATATTCGATTCATATTTAAATATTGAATGTGTTAGGGCCGTTAGGGGTACCCCCGTTCTACTTCAGGGTTTGACCGTAAAGTCGTAGGTTATGTCAGGTCTGTATATTCTTTAAACTGTGTTAAAAACCCTTTATTATTTCACTCTGAACCAGTTATTATATCTTAGTTACATATGTCGGTAATACATTTTTCAGTTTATTCTGTTACTTTGAAACTAGCACATAAACTTGAATAATTAATCGATGCACCGATCCAGTTGACAGGCGTGAAGAATAGTTGTATGTATCCAATACCTGCCTGATTAATTACACTGCAATTTTCTAGCTTCTCGCCCCCAAACCATCATTTCCATTTAGTCTCAGGGAGAACCCCTCGCGTGTTCACTGAACTTCCTTACTTGTATTTTAGTTCAATGCGCTTTGGTCATGTAACTTTTATCTTGTTTGTTGTGGCTACCTGTTTCTTCGCCTGCCATTGTTACGTGGAAAAGAAAAAAGAGCGAAAATGATAATAACAATTTAGTAGTGAGCATTATAATATATTATAATCTACACGCAAACAGCTGACACTTTTCAAGTCTTAAAAAATAAATAAAATAATACCATACTGACTCTGACTGTGCCACTAAAATATTGAGGCATGATTTGGAATTGCAATTGAAACAGTATTCAACACTAATATCAAAAAGAACATTGTATTTTTCATATTATGTACAAGAAGATAAATAAATACAAAATACACAATATTAACAGATTATATATTATTATCATATTTATGTATGACTCAACTTCAAAAAGAACTCTGATTGGCTGTCTGAAACCAAAGGATCATTTTACAAATCTATTCAAAACAAATCTATTCAAATCATTCCAAGAAGACCTTGGTATAACGATATTAAATTTTCAAAAAAAGAAATTTCAATCATTTGTCGCATGAGAATTGGTCACTGTCTAATTGCAAATCATTTAAATAAAATTAAAATAGTCGATAGTGATTAATGTGAATGTAATACCGACATAGAAACGTTGGATCATCTGTTCTTTTCGTGCCCAATCCAGTCTTCTGGTAATCTTTACAACGAATTTAGTGAAATCTCTAGACCTTTTAATGTTGCTCACCCCCTAGCTCTCAAAAACAATAATGTGTATCGTAAGCTAATAAAATTTATTGTTAAAAATAATATCCTTCTGTAATGTACTTTTTGATATTTTATGTTTATTTTTAGTGTTAAGTGACTTTCTTTTATTTGATACTGTTCATAGTGTATGTCTTGTTTATATTTAAGTTTGAGTGTTCTGTGAATACAATTATGGCACAAATCATCCAATATTGTGTGAATTGCCTAATAAAATATAAAAAAACTTCAAAAAGAGAATTTCTCGTTTTGAAGTGAGTCATATTTCACAAAACATACAAACTAACTGAAACTATATAAATCTTAACCCAGGTATCATATTAAGGAGCATACATAACATTCACATTGATATAAAAACAAAGAGTTTGCAAAAACTTGACAACCCAATCAATAATATAAAAACTTGACAACCCAATCAATAATATAAAAACTTGACAACCCAATCAATAATATAAAAACTTGACAACCCAATCAATAATATAAAAACTTGACAACCCAATCAATAATATAAAAACTTGACAACCCAATCAATAATATAAAAACTTGACAACCCAATCAATAATATAAAAAAAATACAAAACATATAAAATAATCACAAATAATCCGAAGTGTTAAAATAAAAATTCAAATCGAATATTTTTATTATTGCATATGCGCAAACATTGGATTTTTTTCCCTGTCGGGAGTCAAAGATATTTTTTAACAGATTTTTTAATTATCTCAATAGAGACGAAGTTGGAATATTTATTGTAGGAGAACCGGGAAATCAAGGCATCTACAGGGCTTACGACCTGTCATCGGCTGGTTTACGTGATCACTTTATGCGCTTGCGATACGTTCACCAATTATGCCTTTTAATGAGATCCCTATCAATTCAATTTTGAAAGTGACTTTCAAAATTGAATTGATAGGGATCTCATTAAAAGGCATAATTGGTGAACGTTGCGCAAGCGCATAAAGTGATCACGTAAACCAGCCGATGACAGGTCGTAAGCCCTGTAGGTGCCTTGATTTCCCGGTTCTCCTACAATAAATATTCCAACTTAGTCTCTATTGAGATAATTAAAAAATCTGTTAAAAAAATTCAAATATTATTTAAGATATTCTTTTAATGTTACCAAGAATTTATTACAATTGATGTTTGCTCATTTTTTATACTGTACTGGTAAATCACTGAACCACTTCTCCACATAGTTTTTATACTGTACTGGTAAATCATTGAACCACTTCTCTACATAGTTTTTATACTGTACTGGTAAATCATTGTACCACTTCTCTACATAGTTTTTGCCAAAATATGTCTTTTTTGGTATTTTATTTATTACATTAATGCAAGGTCATGTACTTATGTTATATATGTAATTTTTTTTAATTTTTTGCAGCGATTCCTAGATACGACACTCCAATTGTAGTTGATTAGTGTTCAATTCCTGTCTGTTTGAATAAAGTTTAATAAAAGTTTTTAAATTTTTTTTTATTTCTGCTACAAGGTTAAAGTTATTTGTTCAGTTATTTGTTATTATTTGTAATTAGCCAAATGAATATTATTTTTTGCTTTAGAGATAAAAGAGTTTTATATTTCTTGTATGTTTTGTTTCAACTTGTCAAGTAGTTTAGGAACTAGGATTGTATAGTATATTCTAGGTACTACTTAAAATTTTGTACAATTTGTATAGTGTTGTGTATAATGTTGTTGTGTATAAAATTTTCGTATAGTGTTGTTGTGTATAAAATTTTCAAAAAATTTTCCGAGTGAATTTTTTTTTAGTTTAGTGAAATCTATAAAAAAAACTATACAAAGATCAATTTTCTACACTTTCTTAAGTTGATGACAATAGAAGATATACCGATTTATATTCTTAAAATAACATTTTTGTGAAGTGCCATTGAGGATTCAAGGTATATAAAGATTTTTCTTATACTATCAGAAAATACATAAAATTCTGCACAAAAAACCTCGCGGGGTCTATACTCTATTTTGTGTGATACAAGAACTATCAACAAAAATAACATTTTCTTCATATATTTACATGCAATTTTATTGAACTCTACCCACTCATATAAACATACTACATACATACCTATCAGTGTTGTTTATCTAAGGTTTATTTATTCACCAAATAATTTATTATTAAATATATACCGATCGAAAATGGACTGCTACAAATGTAAAAACCACATCTCTCCCAAGAAAAGCTTGAAATGTAGCAGATGTTACTGCACTTATCACCATAGCTGTATGGGGACCTCAATAGAAAACTTTAAAAAAATGAGTAAAATGTACAGGGACCAATGGAAATGTAAAGACTGTCAGGAAAAAGATCCTAGATCTCAATCACCCTCTGCTACGTCCTCTAAGGCTGTCTCCATGACTCCCTCCTTACCAAAAACAGCCTTAACAATAAATAAAAATACAAATGACACTGAAACAAACAAAGAAAACTTCTTACAACAGTTTTACACGGAATTTCAAGAGTACAAAAATATTATTAACGCGTATCATTCAAAAATTGAAATATATATCGAAAAACAGGAAGAAATCAGAAAGGAAAATGTGGAAATGAAAAGGTCAATTGAATTCCTTTCTGCTAATCAGAAAGACTTGAATGAGAGTGTTAAAGAATTGACATTGAACAATAAAAATATATGCACTAAAATTAATAATCTTGAAAATACAGTAGCCATCCTGCAGGCAAAGGTACGGGACATGGAACAACAGAAGCGATCATGTAACCTTGAGCTAAAGGGGATACCGGAACGAAGCAATGAGGATCTCACAACAATAGTACAGAGTATCGGAGACGTGACTAAGTGTGAGGTCACATCTCAAGACATTTTCTCAATTTTCCGTGTTCTGGGAAAAAAATCTGAATCCAAACCTAGACCGATTATAGTGAAATTCCACAGTCAAATCCTTCGCAATAAATTTTTAATCGCTGTGAAAAAACATAATAAGATCTTTTCTGAACCTAGCTTGAAGTTAAAGACATCAGATTTAAATATGGGACTTACTCCGTCTCCCATATATGTAAATGAGCACCTCTCAGCACCTACAAAACAACTATTAATGGCGGCGAAGAAGACAGCAAAGGAAAAATCATATAAATACGCATGGGTCAGTCATGGGCGTGTCCTTGTTAAGAAAAATGACGATGCTATTGCGATTTTTGTCAACCACGAGTCCTTTCTCTCAACCCTTGTATGACTGCTTCTCCACTATAATGGCAAACACACACATACCTATCATTCTTTAACTCTGTATGATTTATGTTACTGCATATTCACCTTGCATATTGTCAATTTTATACCATTGTATTCGTATAAACTGTATATCTACACCATTGTAACATTGTATGTAATTGAACCACATATATTCACTTACATAAACATTGCAAATGAACTACATAACCTAATTTTTAATTCGATTTGTTATGTAATATTGCTTCTAGTTATTCTATCTAGTGAAATTTCTTATTATTTATTTATAAATGTGTATATCTGCAGTTCTATAACCTCGTATGCACGTGTTCTCACTTATATACAATATCATTTTTTTTCTATTTGCTTCATAATTTCGCTTGTATTTGTTCTACCTAGTGAAATATGTAATTGTTTATTTATAAATGTAATTAACATTCTTGGGAATGCTTGCAATGTGATCAACAGCATACTCTTATTAATTTATTACATGTATTACAAAAATCTCTCGCATTATATTAGTGTTGGTCAGAGTTTTTGGTTGGAGGACGATTCCCTGCTCAGAGCTTCTCGGTTGGAGTCAGTTGCGGCGCACAGCAAGGTCTTGATAGCAATATATATTTACCATGTTCGACAAAGAAATGTTAAATAACTTTCTTCACTCAAATGAGGTAGAAACCTCAGACATAAAATTATGTCATAATGAACTTTCTGGTAAATCTGCTCTTAAGATGTTGACTCTGAACATACGAAGTATTAACAAAAATTTTGATGAACTCAATTATCTCTAAACACCATTGAGGAACTCAAAACTAATGATTCCATTATCAGTTTGCAAAAAGAACCTCAAAAAGTCGTTGATGTAATTAATGATTACTTTGTTGGTGTTGGGTCAAGGTTGGCCTCCCAAATAAATTCAAATGATAATGACAGTAATGTAGAGGATCAACATTCTACTGCCCTTTCCGGACCTAACTTATATCTGACTCCAACTAGCAAAGATGAATTAATTAAAAATATTAACGGGCTATGTAACAAATCATCTGTTGGTATTGATGAGATTAGTACAGACATAATAAAATCTTCTAAATATTTAATTGCCTCCCCACTAATGCATATAATTAACCACAGCTTTACTCAAGGTATTTTCCCAAATGCGTTAAAATGTGCAATCATTAAACCCATCTTTAAAAAAGGCGATAAACTTGATATATCTAACTATCAACCTATCTCGCTCCTTACGATCTTTTCCAAAATATTCGAAAGAATTGTGAAGCAGAGATTAATTGATTTTTTAATAAAACATAATATCTTGTCTAAAAATCAATACGGCTTCAGAGAGAATATGAATACAAGTGACGCCATATTGGCAGTAACTGATTATGTTACCAACAATACTGATAATGGATTCAAGTGCCTTGCTGTGTTTCTTGATCTAGCTAAGGCATTTGATACTGTTTCACACAATAGATTACTCGATAAATTGTCGCGTGTTGGCTTTGTAGGCGTGACCCATGATTGGTTTAAAAGTTACCTTTCTGAAAGATCACAGGTGGTCTCGCTTGAGGGTTTCAAAAGTACACCGAAATCTATTACCTATGGGGTTCCTCAAGGAAGTGTTCTTGGGCCTATATTATTTCTCCTTTACGTGAATGAAATGTGTAACTTGCCATTGGAGGGCCAAGTTATAGCTTTTGCAGATGATACTGTACTACTGTTCAAGACTAAAACATGGCAGAATACTTTTAAGCTAGCCGAAGTCGGCATAAGAACTGTTAAAAAATGGCTTGATCATAACTTACTTTCCTTGAATGTTTCCAAAACTAAGTTCTTAACTTTTAGTCCCACGGAGGCTGGTCAACCCAAAACAAATCCCGAACTTAAACTTCGAATTCATAGCTGTCACTCAGCGGATCTGTGTAATTGCACATGTCTTACAAAAACGAACACTATAAAGTACCTGGGAGTTATAATAGATAATAAACTCTGCTGGCGAGACCATATTCATGATCTTTCTAATAGGATAAGAAAGTTGGGCCACCTTTATAAGACCCTTCGAAATATTTTGGACAGATCAACTATGAAAACTGTGTATTATTCCCTCACACAATCAGTTTTATCATATGGAATTGTAGGATGGGGAGGATGCGTTAAATCAATCATGGATCCGCTTAAAAAGGCACAAAAATGTTTACTGCGTATTATAAACAAAAGAGCGAGATCATTTCCTTCAGATGATTTGTTCAGAATGTTTGACGTACTTGACCCGAGACAGCTGTACCTCAAAGCTGCACTTGTAAATTTCCATAAAAACATAACCTTACACAACAGATCCCAACAAACACGAACCACTAGACATGCAAATAACATTAACTATACTGTACCAATTATGAAGACCTCATTTGGACAAAGACAGTTTAATTTTATTGCTCCACGTATATTTAATAAACTAGACAATGACATAAAGAAAACACCACATCACAATTCCTTTAAAATTCATATAAAAAAATGGCTGATTTCTTCAGGCAGGCTCTATGCTGAGGAGGTTGTCCATCCTTAACATCTGACTTATTCACTTTTATTCATATATTTCCTTTCTTCTTAATCTTCTTAATCATTTCTTTTATTTAATCTAAAACTTTACTTCTTACTCTTTTGTAATCATTTTCTTATAACTTGAATGTAACAATAATTTGTATACCTTATTTGTAAAAGTAACAGCCCCAGAACAGGTTTTGCCTAGTGGGGCGTTACTTACTTAACCTAAATGTGTAAAATTGTCTTTGTATTAACAATAAATAAATAAAATAAAATAAGGATAATAATTTCATGTAATCAAATAAAATTACGTGATTTATGACTATGGTTAATTTTATTATATTTCTAATAATATAAAATTGAATTTAACTTTCCAGGAAGGGCAGCGAGGTGCTTTACAAGTGTTGGATCGACTAGCCGCTCGACTGTCCAGTCCCGACTTTGCCCAGTCTCTCAGCGTGCATCAGGTCCACGTGTTGAGCACAAGACTGGGAGCTCTGGCAGGTCGTGCTCGCGGTAGAGCCGGAGAGGCAGGGGCACAAGCCCTGAGGGCTCTGGTTCGAGCCGCCCCGCTGCACGCTTTGAGGGGCGCTCTCCCGTCGCTGGCGGGGGCCCTGGCAGCTACAGGAGTCAGACACCAGGGGCTGCTGGCTGATCTAGGTAGAAGGGTGCCAGCTACAGACCTGGTGGAGGTATTATTGGATGAAACAAGTCCACATTGGAGAAGCACAAAGGTAATCCAACTGTCGATTTGTTCAGGAGAACTTTGTTCTCTTAACATATCGACAATGTATCAAGCCAGAATACGCGAGAATCGTATGGAGAGGTCTACTTTTTTCACGGCTTTTCCAACTTTGAAGTCAAAAAACACCAACTTAGAGGCTTCGCAGCATATATGTTCCATACACGGATTTACTCAGAATTCGGAGTAGAACATTTCGTGTGTCTGTGTGTGTGTCTGTGTGTGTGTCTGTGTGTGTGTGTGTGTGTGTGTGTGTGTGTGTGTATGTGTGTGTGTATGTGTGTGTGTGTGTGTGTGTGTGTGTGAGGGTGTGTGTGTGTGTGTGTGTGTGTGTGTGTGTGTGAGTGTGTGTGTGTGTGTGTGTGTGTCTGTGTGTGTGTCTGTGTGTGTCCCCCCCCCCCCCTTATAAATTTTGATCCGCTCAATTTACAGAGCCCAAAATTTTAGAACATATAAACAGTTATAGGCCTACAAAAGTTTTATACTCAGAATTTTGAATTTTTGTTTCAGTCAGGGGTGAATTTTTGAATTTTAAACTTTTGAATTTTTTCTTTATTTTTCCATATATCTCAGAAACCATAAAAGCTAGAACGCTGAAAATTGGTATAAACATAGAAAAATACAAAATCTCAAATTAATTTTTTCAAAAAAAAATCCAGGGTTTCTCAAACATTTTTTATTAAGAAAAATATTTTTTTTATGATAAATTTATGAGTTTAACTGCCTATATTTCCAATTTTTTTAAAAATATCAAAAAAGCCGAAACACACCAACTAGATAATTTAATTTTCTATAAAAATATTAACATTGTATTAGTACATCTCAAATTTTTTTAACAATTTTTATAAAAATTGAATTTAGTGACGACATTGCTTCATACAATTTGTATGGTAGTCGCCTATACACAATTTGTAAGAAGACTTAATAGTTTGATGATTTCATGGTCACTTGAAAATTCATATTTATTCTTTCTTTCTTTCCCTTAACGCTTTTGTCCCGTTTCTATCGGGGTACGCTTTTACCATGATCCTGGAATTGACGAGTCTGGTTATTACATTGAAGCGACTGCCATCTGACCTTCGTAACCTTTAGAAAGGGGAACCGGACAAATTGGATCATGGCTACACATAGCTAGTGATATAAATCCACACATAGATTTTTTAAAAATCCAGAGGTGCGTGTCCCGCCCGGATTCGAACCGTCGACCTCAAGCATGTGAGGCGACGACATTACCGCTGGGCTATCACCGCTTATTTTTATTTAATGAATTATTAAATAAAAAAATATAAATAAACAAATAAGTAAATGAATGAATTAATGAATAAAAAAATTATATAAATAATTCAATAAATAAAAAGATATATAAAAAATAAATAAAGATAATATAAACTCGCATTGTAACAATGATACGTAGGTATAAAATATAAGTAGAAATATAATGATTATTTACATGACAAAAATCAAATATTATAAAATTATTGGATTAATTATTAATTATTATTAACCATAATAATTCTTATATAGAATTTGTAAAACATCTCGCGAAAAATCTTATCAATCTTATAGATTGATAAGATTTGGGCTACAAAATTTTGTGGAAACAATAAATAATTTTAAGCATCGGAAAATACTAATATATACTTAAAAAACTAGGTAAATAATAATACAAAAAAGGACATTTAAAAAAAATATGTGAAGAAAGCAAAAATAATTAGATTAAAAAATAACGCATTATAAATAGTACTCCCTGCAAAAAGTGAGTCATGGAATATTGCGCGTTTGACGTTTTGGTTGGCAACATATTTCAGTTTTCCTTACATTTAACACATCCTAGATAACTGTTCTCTAAATCTTAACAAAAAAAGTGTTTTTTATCGACAAATGAATCCGAAAACAATTCACATTAGTCATTATGGTCTATAGAAAACCAAAACGTCGAAAATCCCCCGGAAAAATGCCTCTCTTCGATTCATACAAAAATTGCTAACAACTAACAACGACATCTAGTATATTATAGTAAAAATCCATGATTCAACATTACTGGTAGATAGGTACCTACTTATTACCGAATACTAATGAAAAATCAAGTTGCTAAATTCATGTCATTCATACATTCGATTGAATCAATCGATTATCATTCGAATGAAAATATTCGGTTAGTCTGTTGCTAACTTCATGTAATTCATTCAATCGATTATCATTCGAATGAAAATAATCGGTTAGTCTGTTGCTAACTTCATGTAACTCATACAATCGATTATCATTCGAATGAAAATAATCGGTTAGTCTGTTGCTAACTTCATGTAATTCATTCAATCGATTATGCAATCGATTATCATTCGAATGAAAATAATCGGTTAGTCTGTTGCTAACTTCATGTAATTCATTCATTCGATTATCATTCGATTGTTATAATCGATTATAACAATCGAATGAATTTGAACTAATCGATTGTTTCGAATGATTTTGATAATCGATTGAATCGATTATTTTCATTCGATTATTCTCATCGCTACTTCGAAACACGTCCTTACTTTCGAAAGGGTTCGCTAGAATTATTTTTGAAGAGGTCATTCGCACATTGCAGTGACCTTCGTTTACTATTATCTAGTGGTGTAAAGTTCGATATTTTTGTAAGATCCTGTCTTTTAAAATCGATTCATGAAATTTATGCGGATCATCAATTCGCTCTTCGATTCAATATGATTCAAATATGGCTATCCTTATCTATCGTACATAACATGTACGTAGTATGACAGAGAAAACAAAACCGATTCAAAATATGATATGCAAATGTAGGCGTTAAAATGTTTGCATTTCAATGTACTTAATGGTCAATATTGCTTAAATATTTTATGAACCATAATGAATTAGTCGTGAATCGAAGATTGCCATCTCTCTTTATCTCAAAAGAAGTATGAAATAACAGATCGCCTTCAAAATAGTATATTCAATAATAGACGTTACGTATTTGTTTTTCAAAGTATGTTGCGGTCAAAATTGCTTAACATATTTAAGAACCGCAATGAATTAGATTTTATGAACGATAATGAATTAGTTGTGAATCGAAGATTGCCATGAGTCGGTCTGTGTATCGCATTCTAACGATATATTTTATATGAGATAGAAAGTGTAAGAGTGATGTCTGGTTCATGAGCGGATCGTTGTGGCAACGTGAACCGTGAGTCACCGATTCAATTTAATGATCCGGTCAAATAATACGGATCACTCATTTTTCCCCGTCGCTACTATTATCTTATATTTTTAATAAAATATAAGGCGTAGTTCAACATATTTTTTTTTAAATTAAAGGAGACAAAAATATCTAGAAAAATACGATGTGACGTTGCATTAATGCTTCAGGTTTAGAAAATAAGCCTGAAAAACTATTTATTTCCATTCAGCGCCATTGCGAAATATAAGTTTTTTTGGTTTATTAACTTAACCTGATGCATTAATGCAACGTTACATCGTATTTTTCCAGATATTTTGATCTTCTTTAATTTATAAAAAAATATAATGCTCTATACCTTATAGTTTTTTAGAAATTTAAGATAAATGTCAAAAATTGGGATATGCTTATTATTTTCCTACAAGAATATATACAGAACATAATTAAAAAATTAAGGTATATTTGTATTTAATTAATATCCGAACTAACTAATCTATTTTACAGCTTCGTGCTGGAGCTTTGCGAGCCGTGGCTCACGTTGCGCGCGCGCTGCCGTGTTCTGGCGTGCGCGTGCAATGGGCGTGCTCCAAGTGTGCCGCGTGCGCGCGCAGTCCTAGGAGGCGCGTGCGTGCCGCGGCACTCGAGGCGCTGGCCGCCCTCGCGTGTCTCTGCACGCCACGTGCTGTGTTGCACGCCGTGCACAGAGAAGCGGCTGACCACGACGATGGTGACCAACTGTATGATGCTGTGAGTTGGATTTTATTATATATTTAATTATGATATGTATATTACAAATTTATGTATATTGTCACCGGAAAATTGTACACTGCTAACCATAGAACAGAGTTTCCTAGTTGAGCACCAGTATTCTACGTAATCATGTCATTGTTAAATATGTTGTGATAAAAAAAACGGAAATTAATAAACTTATGATACTTATTTCACATACATAATTATCGATGAAGTTTTTAACAAACTTATGATACTATATTATCAAATTCATGATACCTATTTAACATATTATATTGCTGTGAGCGTTGCTGCGTCGGGATGGCCTTCACCATATGGTTCAGGACTATGATGCCTCTCTGACTCATTACAGATTCACCAGCCTCAGAGAGCGTAGAGATCAACTCGATCTAGTATTTTTATTCAAGGTGATAAATAACTACGTTGACAGCTCAATACTGCGTAGCAGGATCGGTGTAGTCGCTCCTAGATTAGCGTCTAGACGCCCGGACATACAACTTCATATACCCCACTGTAGCACCAATTACTGCAGAAACTAATTTCTGAATAGATCAGGTAGATTGTTTAATGCCAAGATTCGTGACACGGACATATTTAGGTATTTAACATATCGCTTGGTAAATTCAGGATGAGCGTGCGGCGGTGCTTGGCTCAGCGGGGTGTATAGTATCCTGGTTGATTGACTCATCCAACTGAAATTCTTTTGAAGGAAGAGGCAGTTTAAATCCAAGATGCGAGTATGAAGGAACATTTTGTATGGTGTAGTGGACTTTTTGCATGCTAAAAACACCAACTTTGAGGCTTCGCAGCATATATGTTCCCGTACATGGATTTACTCAGAATTTGGAGTAGAATATTTAATGCGAGTTTTCTGTGTCTGTTAATCCGCTGGATTCACAAAGCCTAAAATTTCAGAATATATAGACAATTTTAGGTACACAAAACTTTTATACTCAGTATTTAGAATTTTTGTTCCAGTCAGGGGTTATCAACATTTTAATTTTTATATCATTTGTCCACATATCTTAAAAACTTATAAAAGCCAGAACGCTGAAATTTTGTACAAATATAGTCAAATATAGTATCTCGAAATGGATTTTGAAAATGACATTTCTCAATGTTTCAACATAAAAGAATGACAGCGGAAATTAGTTTGTGTCTCATCCGACAGATGGACGCTTAATACCCACTTGTGAACAGATTTCAATTAACAAAATATATACAACTTTCAACTTTGCGATTGTCACAAGGAAACCACAATAAAGACGACATTTAATTGGTGAATGTTGCCATGGCGCAAAGTGATCACTTAAGCCAGCCGATGACAGGTCGTAAGCCTTGTAGGAATGTCTTGTGGTCTTCCTTGTCTTCATACACAAATCTCTCTCCATCCCTCTATCTCTGCTTGAGATCTCTTCAAATATACCTATGAGTACATACTTCAAAGATACCTATGAGTACATAATATTATATTCGAACGATTTTTCATTTACTAACAAGAACTATTTTCTATAAAGGCCTACGCAATTCATTATAGAAATGTACAATAGTTGATTATTTCTCGGAATAACTATACAACTACGCAATATCGTTTAATTTACATAATACAAACTTAAACAGACAATATTTTGAGCTTTCAGTGCGTAGTTGTTACGGCATACCTACAGTAAAACAGACATTTCATTACAATCATATAAGTATGACCCATATTATCTATACCTACACTCTTTCACCAAAATATCGTAAAAATAATACCTAGTTATTTTTGTATAAATTGTTTATTGACAAATATATAAAATTATTTAATTAAAGTAAAATGACCAAGTTTTTGCATTGCACGATCTACATGATACTCATTGTGAAAAATAACGAAAGTATGCCATAAAATTAAGAAACCATTGTTTTCACTATTTCATTGTAATATCAAAGAAATATTGACTTTGAATCGAATATAATAATTCTACATCGCATATATATACTATCAGGGTTGCCAATTTGTGGGGAATTCCCCAAATTGCGGGGAATTTCAACTCGATTGGGGATTTTGTGGGGATTGGCTTTTTGTGGGGAAAATGTGGGGAATCTAGAATTTTACCATTTATCGATAGTTTTTTTTATTAGTTAGGTAATTCACACAATATTGTATGATTTGTGCCATAATTGTATTCATAGAACACTCAAACTTAAATATAAACAGTAGAAAATAAAAGAAAGTCACCTAACATTAAAAATAAATATAAATGATACATCGAAAGTTTGATGGTTAGTGATTAAAACGTCTATTAATTTGAAAAAAGATGAAAATGTACACTGTTCAGCTATAACAGATTGCTTTAAAAGGTGTCAAGATGTTTATAATGAATTAACGCCGGACATTGTTAAGAGATTTGATTTTAGAAAACCTTATTATTTCTATTATATCTTTTGTGAATCCTCCAAAAGCTCAACAAATCTTAGTTAAATCATTGATGCCTGTACTGTTAGGATTTTCAGTTCTTGAAAACTCTGAATGGCGAGTTCAGGCTATGCTGGATTTAAATCTACATTGCCTTGATGGATATGATGATACAGAGAGCTACTGGGGTAAAGTGTTTAAAGTGTAAATATTGTTTTTTTTAACAGATTTTAATTATCTCAATAGAGACGAAGTTGGAATATTTACTGTAGGAGAACCGGGAAATCAAGGCACCTACAGGGCTTACGACCTGTCATCGGCTGGTTTACGTGATCACTTTATGCGCTTGCGCAAGCGCATAAAGTGATCACGTAAACCAGCCGATGACAGGTCGTAAGCCCTGTAGGTGCCTTGATTTCCCGGTTCTCCTACAGTAAATATTCCAACTTCGTCTCTATTGAGATAATTAAAATCTGTTAAAAAATATCTTTGACTCCCGACAGGGAAAAAAATCCAATGTTTGCGCATATGCAATAATAAAAATATTCGATTATTGTTTTTTTTTATGAAACCTTGTTTTTTTCTTGATATTATAATTATGTGGGGAATCGGGCCTTTGAACTTCCCCGAATCGGGGAATTTGCTAAATTTACATTGGCAACGCTGTATACTATACGTACGCTCTATACGGTTCTCCTGTTTTGTTTTTAGTTGGACATAATATTGGATTTATTATATTATTATTATAATTATATCACCCCCAATATGGATGGGTTGCCGAACATAAATAAATAATAATAATGAACTACATAGAGTGATCTGTTTAGTAGGTTGGGCGGTCCATGTATGGAAAGTTTTATTTTTTAACGCATCTTAGTGAAAGTAGGGGTCTCAAATATTGCGCATACTTATTTAGTTTGTAACTGTATTTTAAATTTCAGATTTAATAGTACTTTTGGTTCTCTACTGATACTTGAAGCTGGGTCTTGTAGGACATTTTTATTGGAGAATACGAATATTTTGTATGTTTGAATTTTTTAGATTTTTTCAAACTACATAATAAACGTTTTATTACGGGTAGAACAACATAAATCCGATCAAATTGACTATTACAGGTCTCCCGAAAATGAACAACATTTACTACCTTTTAAATCAACTATTGGCGCACGACACACTAGTGACTAGAACAACACGTATTAATGCACTTTATTAGAATTACATATTTATATTAATGCTTTCTACGTATTGCAACGACCATAAATAGGACTGTTGCTTTCATTATTTAAGGTTTCTTCGTTACTTCATAGATGGCAATAGTATAATTCCTTATTTTCAGGTGAATTGTTACACATTGTTCAAATAAGTAGAACTTTCAAAAATTACATTGCTAAGGGAACTCAATAAGAAGGCATAATTGGCGAACGTTGCGCAAGCGCATAGTGATCACGTAAACCAGTCAAAATGTTAAAAAGATTGTCAATAAAAATATCAAATATTTTTTTTAAATTTTTTATCTTAAGGCAGATAAATAAAAAAATGACTATTTTGAAAAATTTAACCTTTGGTAGAGGGTATAGATAAAAGGTATAGAACTAGTATAGATTTTTTTAATTATTTTATAGATTATTAGTATTCAAATAAGCAACATTTAAGGATTTTTTCATATCTGGATTCGAAAAATAATTGTACGGTCAAGCCTACTCAAAAGTGCTGTTTTTGTGATAACCTAACCTAACCTCGAGGGAATAAAACTAACAGAAAATATATATTTTTAAACGTATATCATAATTTAATATATTAATATTTCTTTTCGGTTCAAAAACCCGATAATTATAACCAAGTAAGGTACTCGTGGTCAAAACTATATTTTTTTCTTATTATTTGAAAGGTATTTGACCCATGAATCATTATGAAGTTGTGAAATGTCTTTAATGAAGCATTGATTTGTCGTATTGACCGACCGTTTGAGGGTAGACGACCTTCGTCGACTGCAGTAAAGCATGGAGACCCACCCTCGAGGTGTGAGGGAATCTAATTCCTTCGTTCTTTGATGCCCCGTGAATGACGTGTAGTGGCTTGGCACGAACTTCACCATGTGAATATTTCGACTTTCCATCCAAATTGACTGACATTCAAGGTTAAACACACCGCGCGCCGTTGGATATTTCAATTTAATAAAAACTCGAAATCTGATTGATTTTCGTATCACATTAAATTCATTATGTTGATTCCTTTGAAGCAGTGCTCGAAGTTTAAAAAAAAAAGAATTTTTAACTAAGAAAAAAATATAGATTCTTTCCCCTTAGCACTTTTGTTCCGTTTCTATCGGGGTACGCTTTAACAATGATCCTGGAATAGGCGAGTCTGGTTATTACATTGAAGCGACTGCCATCTGACCTTCGTAACCCTTAGAAAGGGGAACCAGACAAATTGGATCATGGCTACACATAGCTAGTGATATAAATCCGCACATAGATTTTTTTTGAAAATTCAGAGATGAGTGCCCCGCTCGGATTCGAACCGTCGACCTCACGCATGAAAGGCAACGACCTTACCGCTGGGCTATCACCACTATTAAAAACAAACCTGACTTGAAATGAAAAAAACTTTATCGGTCATTCACTTTGATTTTATGCACTCTTAAAGCACATGAAAAATTAATTTCTCCACGGCACATAGGTACTTATGGAGTAATTAAAAAAATTATGTAAAAATATTTTAAATACTTTTTTAGGGGAATTTAGGCTGAATTTTAAAATTGTGTGACGAACTTTTTTCAGCCCGTCGTTCGAAGTAAAATCAACAAGTCCAGATATTACGTCGTCTAACTCACTTTCTATTTTCAAGGATAAATATTTATCCTCTAACACCTGATCCCGATTTCCCCTCTTAGTTCTTTCCCAATCCTTTTTACTCCTCACTAACCCAAGGGGATATAGTAGGGAGTTATGGTTTCGCAATTTTTAAAGCTATTTTTTTATTTGAAAATTTTTCATACAAAATTTGAATATTTTATGGAGTGTCTTGTTAGTGAGGAGTTTAGTGTTGGCCATAACCCACTCATTTTGTTGTGATTTTTTTTGTCTTTAATATTTATTTTAGTGTAGTGTATATTTTATTTGTTAATGTACATAGGTATACAACAATGTCATACTTTGTAAACTGGTTTGTTGGAAGAAATCGCTAATGGTAATAAGCCCGCCAGTGCACATTATATATTTTTTATATTATGTACATAAAGATAAATAAATAAATAAAATAAATATAATCCATGTATATATTTTTCAATAAAAATTTAAATCTAGAAATGTATTATGATGGTAAACTAATACTATCTTATAAAAGAAGTATAATTTGCATTCGTTAATCGGAAGTAAGTTAGATTCATCGGATTGTGCAATACAAAAATAATACAAAAAACTTAGTTTCGGGTGTTTCGAACTCTGCTTGAACGATTTTAGGTTGTTGTAAGTAAGTTTTACCTTTGCATGTCCACGAAATAGAAAAAACTTGTGTCATGATTTGATTATTTTCACGGGAATTAATCAGCGAGCGTAATATGGAAATTACAAAGAAAATACGTGTCGCTGAAGGTTCTGGAATAATACTAGATTGACATTAAAGTGATTATAGTCATTTGAAAATTTAGTTGATTAAATCGTATATTTTTGTTGTTGTTTTAAACATTTTAACATTGTATTAATCAAGAAAGAAAACCTTTTCATCCTCCAATATTAGTAGGTATTTTTTTCAAATTTATTCACAAATCCAGTATAAATATTTTTTGAAAGGAAATTCCGGAGTGGAAGCAATTTCAAATAGCTTTCTTTGGCACTTTTAAGTCTAGTGTCTGCGTCTGCAAGGTATTAGGGTTATTTGGACTTTTGGTTATTTGGTAGTAGAACGCGTATTGGCTTTAAAAGAACAGACTTCGTAACGAAGAATTTGGTTATACTTGTGGTTTCAAAATGTGAAATAGTTTCTCTTCTTCTTCTTTTGGTGTCATGTCAGGTCCCCCCAACGTTGACTATCAGGTCCCGAGAGAAAGCGTCCTTGTCCTGGGCAGCCCGAAACAGCTCTCCAACACTTCTTATGTCCGTCCAGTCGCGTATATTGTGTCGTCAGGTCCCCCCAACGATGACTATCAGGTCCTGAGAGAAAGCGTCCTTGTCCTGGGCAGCCCGAAACAGCTCTCCAACATTTCTTATGTCCGTCCAGTCGCGTATATTGTGTCATGTCAGGTCCCCCCAACGTTGATTATCACCCCAGAGAAAGCGTCCTTGTCCTGGGCAGCCCGAAACAGCTCTCCAACACTTCTTATGTCCGTCCAGTCGCGTATATTGTGTCGTCAGGTCCCCCCAACGTTGACTATCAGGTCCTGAGAGAAAGCGTCCTTGTCCTGGGCAGCCCGAAACAGCTCTCCAACATTTCTTATGTCCGTCCAGTCGCGTATATTGTGTCATGTCAGGTCCCCCCAACGTTGATTATCACCCCAGAGAAAGCGTCCTTGTCCTGGGCAGCCCGAAACAGCTCTCCAACACTTCTTATGTCCGTCCAGTCGCGTATATTGTGTCGTCAGGTCCCCCCAACGTTAACTATCAGGTCCTGAGAGAAAGCGTCCTTGTCCTGGGCAGCCCGAAACAGCTCTCCAACACTTCTTATGTCCGTCCAGTCGCGTATATTGTGTCGTCAGGTCCCCCCAACGTTAACTATCAGGTCCTGAGAGAAAGCGTCCTTGTCCTGGGCAGCCCGAAACAGCTCTCCAACACTTCTTATGTCCGTCCAGTCACGTATATTGTGTCATGTCAGGTCCCCCCAACGTTGACTATCACCCGAGAGAAGGAGCGTACTAGGTATTTTCACAGCAATTCGGGATATTTTTGTTAAGTTGAAATATCAATTGTGTACGGAAAAAAAACTAAAAATGGATGCACATCATCGACAATCGATTGTTTTTTTACTTTGTGATATCATTTTGCAAAGTATACCTACTCTATAGGAGGATACAAAGTATTACTTGAGTATACTTTGTATCCTCCTGAGGAAGCATGCAGAGGAATTTTGTTCATTTGAATAAAAGTTATAATTGTAGTAGTGTACACAAAGTTGTGTTTTATTTCATTTAATTAATTAAAAAATGGATGATTTACATGTGTTGATTTACAATGGATGTTGAAAACAATAACCAAAGAGTGTGAGTGCTATGTCAGTTACATTATTAATACGAAATTAAGTTCATCAAATAACCTAAATTCTAAAATTGTAGAACGTTCTTATTTTATTTAAAAAATACACTGAATTGGACATAGTATCCTATATTATTCAATGCTTGTTTCTGTGTTCATAATTTGCTCAAAATTTTATAAAACCATCAGCATGTCAAAATTAGAATTCTTAACAGTGCTTACAAAATATATTAGCAAAATAAGTACTAACGAGTAAATTAATAAACTGACTGAGGACACCCTTTCAAAGTTTTCTTCGCGTTGAAATGAAGAACAAATAAAATTAATGAAAACTTAAATCAATCTTATAACAATAAAAATAACGCCTGAATGTTATGCAACATGTATAGCAGTCACAATTCAAATTCAAAAATACAAAATTGTTCAATTTCATCAAAATATTAACTGACTCAAAATCATTAAATGATATCGAATAAAAGGGTTTAAAAAGGCTTTTTCTCATAAACTATTACCAAAATTCATACATACAACGAGCTTGCAGTAATTATAATTCATGTTTTGGTGCAGTGGACATCCATCAACACACAAAAGACAGATTCAAGTCTCAAGTTTTGGTGTGGTGGACATCCATCAACACACAAAAGACAGATTCAAGTCTCAAGTTTTCGAGGCATAGATGATGGGTTGATAACGTTGCAGTGATTCTCATTTCCCACTTCCTTACTTTCCTTTTCCTTCCTCATGACTTACATATATTTCTTCCTTTCTATTAATTTTATTCGGCTGTAGAAATTTTATTCTGGACTAAATTAATAACTTTTCCATATGGTGTCACATTTTTATATATGGAGTACTTCTTCAAGACGAGTTAATTTTGGTTTACAATTTAAGTAACACTTATTTTGTAATGTACATTGTTTGACTGTTGGTTTGCTTAAAATAAATAAATAAATAATATATGTAAATTAATACACCTTTGTTAATATAACTATTGTAAACTGTTGGTTCTATATTTCAGTAATAAAAAAAAAGTTTACTGAGTAGGTAATGTAAGAAATGTGTTGTTATAGGTGCTGGCGCGCCTGTGTCGTCCTTCCGTAGTGGGCGGTGCCCCTGCTATAGGTCCCAGTGTGGGCCCCAGCGGAGGGCGGCGTCCCGACCTGGCCTGGGTCATGGCAGGTAGGGGGGATGCTTCTCCACCACCAAACCCCCCTCACAAGTAACTATCATCACCTGTGTATAATATATTTTCATACTTTTATTATTCCATCATGTATTGGCAATATTTATATTCTATTCAAAATTATATGTCTGTCAATAAATTTAGGAACTCAATATTATGAAATGTCACGTGACCGTGAATACATATTTGTGGAACCTACATAATTCACCAACTTGATTTTAATCAAATTCTCATAGGTATAGGTCAATCTACATGGAAAATTGTAATATTTTTCAAGAGTTTGTTAAAAATATAGGTACCTACCACTGCATGCAACTGAGGTAACAACAAAACTACAAAATAACGCAGAACAGCATGGATAAATAACAATGGTTCAGATCATATCAATAACATAATTACATCTAATCAAATATAATTATCTTTCACATTTTTTTCTCAATAACAATTTAATTTCAGAACTTTATACAATTTACTATCTATGTCACACAACTGTTCAAATGAACACCTCGACACAGGACTTCCTAGTGAGGTGTTCATCGTACCCTAGTAATTAAATACTTATTTTATTTTTATATTACTACTCGGGCAACTAACAGGTTCTATGTCAAATATTAATTTAACACGCACCCAATAACAAGTTGCCACATTCTGGGGACTTTCTTCTCACAGATCCAGACTGAAAATACAATTAAAAACTGTGCCTCCACAGGAAATCGAACCCGGGACTTTCGAATCAGCAGTCAGATACCAAACCACATACTTATCAATAACACATATACTTAACTTATAGCTCTTGTATGTAATTGAATTTGTAACTTTCTCTTTGTATTATTAATAAAAATAAATAAATAAACGATTGGATACTATGTATGAACCCTGAGTAGTGATGGCTTTTGCCTTCAAAGTATGGAAAATTGCTATTTTAACATGTCAGTTATATAATGAGGCGTTGTTGTATTCAGCGTGATTTTTTTTATTTTTTCTAAGGAATATTATTATAAAACACATCTTCCATTTACATGATTGGTGGAGATCCCCCTTTCCATACTTTGAAGGTGAAAGCAACCATTACTCAGAGTTCATAGTATCCAATAGTTGTTACTTACTGTAGTATCCTGACACAGACAAAAATCAGCCTTTATATTAAGACGTAAGTCTGGCGGTCACGTGCTTTTGGACTGGAAGAACGTTTGGCCGTTCTAGGTATTAAGTGACTATACAACATAATGGTGGTTATTTTGAAATGGATACAATCGATTGACTTTTGAAATTATCATAATCCAAAATGGCAAAATTTCAATCGTATTTTTTGACAACATGTATTTCAAGCACATCTGTTGTAATTGTCGATTGTAATTTGAAATACAGTTATTGATCAAAGCGTGTTGCTGAAAATACAATTTATGTTTTGTTCGATTTTATGTTTAGATTTTTTTGAATGGTAAATGAATATGCAGCTTTGTCTATTTTGGTAAAATATTAAGAGGAAGTGAAGGCATATTTCTAATAATTTAAGGATGAAATTGCTACTTTTTAATCTTGTTGTTAGAATGCATATATAGGCATTCATTGTTGATATTCAATTCTATTTCTTTCTATGGTTATGTCTATGGATTGTTTTCTTTTTGTTGTATCTCTGGTTTTATTTTAAATACATAACCTCCAATTTTGAGTAACTTGAAATGTGTTTTAATTTTGTTTATAATTTCTGTACTCTGTGAACATTCATTTTTGGACAAGTAAAAAAAAATATATATGTGTTTAAACATAATATATTTAGGTATAAACTAAATTTACAAGAAAATATTTATGTTTTGAACAACATAAGTACGCATATTTAAAAGGAAAAAAAATACGGTTATTTACTTAGGTTATAAATACGTAGGTACTTATGTTGTTCATATGCGTACTTATGTTGTTAAAAAAACCTTGTCATATTCAAATACAGTATTTTTATTGATGTGTGTTATTTTAGAAGTGATATATAAAGCAAAATACAATCAGTTATAGTGAATATTAACGGGTGTTGAGTTATAACACATCTGAAATTAGTTATAATTGCTTTTGACCGTAGACAATGCAATCGCTTGTTCAGCATAACCAAAACGTGTACTATTGGATGACAATTGATTTGAAAAATAATTACAACTATTGTAATTGGATTGATTATGATTTCAATACAGAATAGCACCCAATATCTGTATTTTCATGCAATTTCATTTTCAACGTGCTTGTATTGCTTTGGGTTGTAATATTGCACCGTGCCCCAACTGGTTTCAGGTTTCCAAGGTCACGAGAGGACCAGGAGTGGAGCGGTGTGGCGGAGGCAGAGGGGAGGCCGCTAGCGGGGGATGCACCCCCTCTCCCTCCTCCTTCCCTGCAGCCATCCCAACACCACAGACCGTCACACACCAACACATCATGCAGACCAATACACACGGGAGAATCACGGATACCAATAGAACAACACAAATGGGTAAATATTAACATTTTACTATCTTGCCAACATTTTTTTTTATTTTTTATTTTTTTTTACAATTCTTTGGGAGACCAACAGCTATCAATTGTAGTTTATCAATTGGGATAACAACCGAGCAGCCAATTATAGGTCTCCGCTGACATTAAAAAAGTCATGTTACATAAGCGAAAACGTTCGGTAAAAATACTCGAAAATAGGTCCTAAAATGTTTTTTTTTATTTTAACACTTTAGTTAGAGTTTATTGCCAAATGAAAATTTCTTCCTACTAACCAGTGTTCCCAGCCAAGGTTATCATTTTAAATAAAATGCTCCTCTGCTGGGATTTGATACAGGATACTACCACATCTTTCAAACGACTTTCAATCACTGTGCCAATATAGACCCCTTTTCAATATCTGATTGACAGAAAATATTTTTTATCGACTTGTACTAATATATACAGATAACATATGATTTTGTTGTACCTACACTAGGGGACTATTACTTAGACTTAGATCGGTAATTACTCTATCAAAAAATACTCTGGATTCAATAAATATCAAATGAATCAAGCTGGAAACAAGTCAAGTTGGTTTTGTCTGCAATATTGTGATAATTTGTCAAGCTCACTCTGGAGTTTGTAGTAGTCCGCAATTGAGAGAATTTTTAAATTAACCTTCATGTCATCATCATACGAGACACATAAGGAGTTCGTAAAGCATGTATTGATATAGTGGGTGTAAACATGAAATAACAACGGTCCCAAATGTGAGCCTTGTGGTACGCCAGATGGAATAACTTTCCACCTTTTATGAGTACTACGTTTCTCTTTAATAATTTTGGTCGAAGTTAATAAATACCAACTGGAAACAGTTTTAACATGTATTTTCATCGGGAACACACGAATTTCGAAAATTTCGAGAAGTTAAAGCCGTTTGCAAAATTCCAGTACAGACTAGTGAAGTTAAAAAAAAGGTGAAAAAAAACTCTTGCATTAAAATGACAATCAACACAGATGAAAAAAAAACATACAAGATAATGGTATAGGTATCTAAAAAATGACATAAAACTATTTCATATATATGTATGTTTAGATGCAATGAATGCTTGTCAGGACAGAAATGTGTGGCGTTTGATCCTCTTTACACTACGTTAGGACATGGCGTGATTGTATGTTTAAATAACAATACAATAACAATACAACAATAATCTGTCAAAAGTTAACTACTTATTAAGATTGATCCTGTTTTTTTTGTTTTGTTTCTCTAATAATTAACAGTATATATTGTATTTTTCTGTGTAATCCTTGTACAGTGAAGTTAAATGAATCATTATATATAATTTTCTCTACTATCAGTACTTTCTAGTTATGAAGATTTATGTTTGAAGTTTGTCAACTACAGTGCTAATCGGAATTATAATCAGTTGCTGTAAAAGTGTTTAATATATTTTCTGTTTACAAGAAAATAAAAACATCCCCCAACATCATTACACACCCAAGTGACATCTATTAAGAATAAACTGTATTCAACTTTCTTCCTATGTTACGGTGTACATCCAAATTGTATGAACATAGGTGTAAATCAACAGTGTAGATACAGCCAGCTGTCGACTAGAGGTAGAGTGGTCAAGAACTCAACGCGGTATCGTTCTTGGAAGCAACGTGTGACGAGTTAAAACCAAAGCCGTCCAATCTAATTTTGTGTTTTTATTTTATATTTAACGCACCACATTACACTACCAAGATGGCATCTAATAGTGTGGCGACCAGGAGTCGTCAACCGTCAGACGCTGAGGACAGGGGAAGGAGAATGAATAAACAAGAAACAATTACAATAGCTGAATTGAAAGAATTACTGCTGACAACAATTTACAATCAAGATAAGAAATTTGAAGAAATAATAGACCAAAATAAAAAAATGCTGGATTCTATCAACTGCATAACTAAACAATACGAAGACATCTGCATTAAGCTGAATGAAGCAGAGAAGAATAACAGCGAGTTAACAAAAAAGAACATGGAATATGAAAAACGAATAGTTAAGCTCGAAGAATGTGTCAAATTGCAAGAGAGCCTAAATAAAAAGAACAATTATACCATAAACACTGAACATGAACAGCGTAGCAGATCCCACAATGTTGAAATTAAAGGGGTTAATCAGGCCAATAACGAAAAATTACCTGAGATAATACAATCCATCGCTAAAATTTTAGGCTCAGACCTTGATCTGCGTGAGATTGATTACATCGTTCGTGTACGATCCAATTCTATCGCCACACCCAGGCCTATTATAGTCAAATTTATCCGACAAATGGCAAGGGACAATTTCCTGGCACTGATAAGAACGAAGAGAAGAACAATCACCAACAAGGATATTGGCATCGCCGGGACCCCCCGAAACATTCTTATAAATGAACACCTGACACTATACAATAAAGAGATACTTTATAAAGCCCGCTTATTCGCTAAAGACAAGAACATAAAGTATATTTGGGTGAGAAACGGTAAGGTTTTTCTGCGACGAAACGATACATCTCCAAAAATCTTGATTTCTCGGGAGCAGGATTTGGAAAAATTGAACTTGTCATAGAGTTTCTGTTAATCAATTTTGTAATTTGTAGACACTATCTAATTGTTAATAGTCATCATCTCATGTTTGTGCTCATTTTTCTGTCTCTCTTATATATTCCTTTCCCAACCTCGCGATCACTATACCTAATTCCAGCCCTTCTTATCCTATTTTCCTACCTAATGTACATCGACCAACTGTCTGTTATAATTAATCTCTATAATGTTGGTATCAAATTATTGATATTGACTTTTCTATGTTGTTTACAGTTAACCCCAACTCCTATTTTACCTAAGGCCATAGACGTGTCTCTATGTTTACCCGTCTTACTCGTACAAATGGTACTAGAAAATTAGATATATACTACCAAAATGTAAGGGGGCTTCGAACTAAGACAAATGAGGTATACCAGAGTATACTTTGTGGAAATTGTGATGTGTACTGTCTGTCGGAAACTTGGCTGAATAACAACTTTCTAAGCTCTGAACTTTTTGATCAAAGATATGTGGTTTTTAGAAGAGACAGAGACTCGTCTGTCTCAACTATGGGTGGAGGAGTTTTGATAGCTGTTAAGTCGAACCTTAATCCAGTTCAGCAATTCTCATGGTCCTCTTCGTCGGAGGACTTATGGGTATCTATCCCATTAAGCCCTGCCACAAAACTACACATATGCTGCTCATATATCGCGCCTGGCATTGATCATTCTGCATGTCTTAAAACACACTTGGATATGGTAGAAGAGATATCCTCCCTTTTCAATGACGATACAATATTGTTAATCGGTGACTATAACCTCCCCTATATCAGCTGGACGCTTGATGGCGACTCCTTGCCTACTGTCGATAACTATGTTAAAAATCCATCTAATACTCACTTCGTCAACTTTCTCTCGTTAACTGGCATGAGACAGTACTGTCTGGTACCTAATACTTCACTCAGAATATTAGATCTTGCTGTCTCAAATCATATATGTGAAGTTGTATCATCTCAATCACACCTGGTCACTCCTGATCCCCACCACAGAACGTTATCCATTACCTTGAATATGTGTATAACAAGAAATAGTCTAATGAAAAATAACTCTAGAGATGTTATTCTCTTTGATAGAGCTGATTATATGAAAATAAAAGGTGATCTATCGGCTTATGATTGGGAAAATGAACTATCTGATCTGGCTCTTGATGAAGGTGTAGATAGATTTTATGAAATATTGTCTAAAGTCATACGTGATAACATACCTATCAAAAAAATAAGATCGGGTCCCTCTTTCCCTCACTGGTTCTCTGCTGGGTTAATAAATATTATTAAGGAAAAACATAAATATCACAAAAAATGGAAAAAATCTCTGAATCCCATGGATTATTTATCCTTTTCATTATTAAGAAAACGACAAAAATTGATACAAGGTTATTGTTATGAAAAGTACGTGAAGGATATTGAAAATGATATTAAACATGATCCAAAAACTCTATTTTCCTTTATAAAGACTAAGCGAAATTCAGCTGGTACACCTAAGACGATGTCACACAATAATACTACGCATACGGATCCCTAATCTATATGCAATTTATTTAACGATTTCTTTACCTCAGTACATATTCGAGATGATAACGCAATGACCAGAGCTGAACATCATCTGAACGATTTTGCTTTCTCCTCTTCCATTTTTATTAATAATATTGAAATAGACACTGCACTCGTTACCAAATATGTTAAATCTAATGATGAAATTAAAGGCCCGGGTTCTGATAATATACCAGGAAAATTTATAAAAAGATGCTCTCCAATGATTTCAATACCAATGTCTATAATATTTAATAAATCCATAAAAGAGGGCTGCTTCCCCGCATTATGGAAGAAAACAATAATTACCCCAATTCATAAAAGTGGTAACCCGAATGAAATAACAAATTACCGTCCTATATCAAAGCTTCCAATATTAAGCAAACTGTTGGAAAAAATAATTATTGACCAGATTCTACCTCTTCTAAATCCTCTAATCATTTCAAACCAACATGGGTTTCGGATTAAAAAATCTATAGAAACAAACTTGCTTGAGTTTACCCATAGTGTTACTAGAGCAATGCACGATAAATTACAGGTGGATACAATTTACTTTGACTTTTGTAGTGACTTTTCTAAAGCATTCGACAAATTAAATCACAAAATTTTACTACATAAGGTCTGGAACATCGGGATTAGAGGAGATCTCTTTAGGTGGTTTAATTCATATATAAGTAACAGGTCTCAGGCTGTGGCTTTGCACGGTCACAATTCTAACTATAAACCTATTTTTTCCGGAGTACCCCAGGGCTCTCATCTGGGGCCTCTGCTATTCTTAATTTACATTAACGATATAAAATCTTGTCTTAAACATTCCAACATACTGTTGTTCGCAGATGATGCTAAAATATTTAAAGAAATTAAAAGCCCGTCAGATTGTTTGGAGCTCCAAGATGATTTATATAGTTTACAACGTTATTGTGCGGAAAATCAATTGTTCTTAAATGTGGAAAAATGTAATTACATAACATACTCTCGAAACCGTAATAAAATACTATTTAAATATAAAATCAATAATGAAGAACTGAACTATAAATCTGAAATCAGGGATTTAGGTATAATACTGGACGAAAAACTATCTTTCACTAATCATATTGAATACATAACAACTAAAGCATATAAAACCCTCGGATTCATATTTCGAAACACGAAACCTTTTCATAACTCTGACACGCTGCGTATATTATTTAATTAATTTATTAGAAGCTTACTGGAATTTGGATCGGTTGTATGGAATCCAAACTATGAAATACATATTAACGCAATAGAAAATCTTCAAAAAAAATATATAAAGCAATTAAATTTTCGTAATAGACTACATTTCTCTAACTATCCTCAAGCTCTTAAACACCACAACACAAAACAACTGGAGACACGCAGATCAATCCATGATATTTGTTTTCTATATAAAATTATTAACGGTCTGATCGACAGCGCACCCCTTCTAAGCACACTCCGTTTTCACTGTCCACTTAGGAGAAATAGAAACCAGTCTCTCTTTTATATAGAACCTTCTAAAACTAACTATATGCTAAATTCTTATATTAATAGAGCTTGTACTGGGTACAATAGAAATTGTTTGAGCGTTCCGGAGTTGGATATGTTTGCTTCAAGTTTTTATGTATTCAAAAAAAAAATTGTGAATTTGTCGGATGTTTAATCTGTGCTCTGTTTTATTGTGCACATCTTTAACTTTTTAATTGTGCCCCTTTAACATTAACTTTAACTTAATTTTAATTTACTATTCTTCATACATTGAGACACGTGAGGCAAATCATAATATGAGTTTCTAGTGGTCAATGCTTCCCCCCACTCCTACCTCTCTCCTTTCCCATCCTGTCTTCATAATTGTTAATAAAATGTTTATGTACTCAATATATTTAGAATACTATAATTGGCAACATAAAAATTATCTCTGCATATCTGTATAAATCTTTATTGTAATGCTGTTGTATTTTATAAAATAAAAATAAAAAAAATAAAAAAATAAAATAAAATACGTGAGTAATTAAATGCTTACGGAGCTCGGCCCCATGAAAATGGTATGAAAAGCGTTTATATGGTGCAAGATAATGAGGTTATTTAAGTGGGGCTGGTACAGATGATAGCGATATGGTGCGTGACACGCTAAAGGAATTCATGGGGCTATTTTTGTTTTGGGTCATTTTATATAAATCTATATAAATGAAATGTAAGTTTTAGGTATAATGTTAGTGTTTTCGATAAAACTCTGAATATTTTGATTTATTAAGGTTCATGTGTATGAAGCCATAAATTCATGCGGTTTTTGTAAAGGTATGTAATCAAATAAATTAGTGGCAAAGCGTTTTCGCAATTTCGATTACTGGGGACTGAGGATATATTATGTAGGTAGAATAGAAAAATAGAGTACAGCGATGAATGTTAAACACTAGAATTACATTTATGTATTTACTAGTTTTTATGCCCGGCACAGTTCGGAAAGGTAAATGTAAAGCAATAAGCTGACTCACCAAGAAAGAGTAATAAAGACCTATACAATACAATGAAAAACGAGTGGGTTGTGGCCAACCCTAAACTTCTCACTAACAAGTTATTCTAAAAAGTATTCAAATTTTGTATGGAAAATATTCAGCATTTTCACGAAATGAGTTATTATTTTATTTAAATATTTTATTATGAAAACTTGATAATTCTTTAATGCCATAATGAAAGTGATGTGCCTTTTTACCAATTAGAAAAAAAATATCAAATTTTAAGTTTCCTGAGCTTGGGGGAGAAGCACTATTCAGATATCCTTCAAAATCTAATGGGGTCTAAGTGAGTATCAGATATACAAATTTGCAAAATTTGAAAAGAATCGAATGAGTACTTTAGTCTATAATTGATAAAGTAAAATAAACACGACGTACATAGCACACAGCACGCATCACACAACACATAGCACAAACACAAATAAATTGTGATGAAACTTTCATAATACAATCTCAGCATGATACTAGTTGATAATCTGCAATAAAAAAATAGCCTTAAATATTGCGAAATCATAACTCCCCATATATCCCCTTGGGTTAGTGAGGAGTAAAAAAAGATGGGTTGGACTATGGGAAATGGTTTAAAATGTAATTGAATATAAATATTGGGAAGAGTTTAGTTATGGCCACAACCCACTCGTATGTATTTATAAATCGTCATCGGAAGCACGTGTGTATACAATATTTCTGCAAGATTAGTCGTTGGTCTTTCAGTTTATTTTAAAATAATATAAAGTCTTTACCGAAAGGGTGAAGATCGGACGTTTTTATTGTGGGTTAGTTTTGGTCTGTATACCAGTGGTCCACTTTTCGAAAAACCCGCAATAAAATAGGTGAGGCAAAATTATAGGTATTAGGTATACAACCAGATTCACAAATTTAGATTGGGATCATTCTATACAAATTAATAAATTAAAGCTAAGCATGGACTATACAATAAACTTAGAGACACTTATGTAAAACAATAATGGTGAATAATAGTGGTAGGTACATGGTGTGTAGGTATATAAAGTAAAGTATTTTTAAACAAACAGCTGTACTGTAGATTTTTACATTACTTAAAAACACCTGCATCGACGTAATTCCCAACATAAACTATAAAACAACTGTTTTGAACAATTCATAATTGCAAAAATGTACCGAATTCTAGTATATAAGAAAAAGCAGAGTTTCTATGTTTACCAGTTGATAAGGGCCTAATAAGCTGAAACGGTCGTCCTGGATTCAGGAAAAAATATATATGTAGACCAAATCATTTGTTTGATTTAAAATACCCATTATTATGGAATTCTACATATTCAACACCGTCAGTATTGACAAAATTTTTGACCAACACCAATTTAGTTATTTTATTTTAATATTTTAGTTACTTTTTTTAATATATAATGTAACTGACTCACGCCAGTCGCAATTATAACTACAAACAAACCTTACCAACCTATTTTTACCAAACTCTTGTAGGTTAGGTTTAAAAAATCTGTGTACATCCTAGGCTATCCTGGCTGGTCAGGGAGGCAGTACCAATTTTAATTTCTTATTAATTATTATTTCGGGCTCTTTAATACCATCTCAGGTTTATCACCTGGTGGGATTTTGGGGTAGCACGAGCAATGGTGCCAAGTGCTATCCTTACTGAGTGTAAAAAATGTGGTTTTGTGTATTGGTGCCATGTGTAGTGTTTATGTGTTAGTAAGTCTGTAGTGTCGTCGATTTGTAGGAATTTCCTCACCTGTCTGCGTATGTTTAATATGGCTGGTTTTTGCATGGTGACGTATGTGTATTTAGGTAATTGGATGGTTTCTAAACTGCTGAATAAATTTAATGGAGTAATTCCTGTGGTGGAAATTACTATTGGTACTATTATCACAGATTGCATGTCCCAGATTATCTTGATTTCGTCTTGCAAGTCAGTGTATTTTCTATTTTTTCGGTTGTAGTTGTTTCGATGTTGTGTGTATTTGGTACGGCGATGTCAATTAATATTGTATGTTTATTTTGTTTATCTACAAGTGTGGTATCTGGTCTATTGTTATGTATGGTTCTATCAGTTAGTATGGATCTGTCATAGTATAGTTTGTGAGTGGAGTTTATTATTATTATTATTATTATTATTAGGTAATTCTCGGGCAACTAACAGATACTATGTCAAATATTACTTTGACACACACCCAATAACAAGTTGCCACATTCTGGAGACTTACGATATTGATTGTCTCACAGATTCAGACTGAAAACACAATTAAAAGCACTATGAATCGAACCCGGGACCTTTGGATCAGCAGTCATTAACCCAACCAACTGAGCTTATCATATATATTACAATCAAATTTCTTTCGTATTTTTATAAACCTTACAATAATGTAAATTTTACTTTAATCAATGTGATTATTTATGGGAAAACAAATTGAAAAATTGTTTACCAACTCAAGTAAATAAACCTCATTAAACCCCCCAATGAATTAGCCCCCTATTTACCACTTTCGCCCCTTCTACCATTAATCATAATATTTAGGTCAATAGTATGTCGATATAATATGAGTTCACTAAGCTTCCTTTACGTTTATGCGTCTCAATTGTTTCCTGCAATATTTATAATATATTACATCTATTAAACTTATTCAAATCGAATGACCTATTTCTTTTTGTAATAAATTGATTACTTACGTACAAATACTTCCCTATATTGTTTTAGTGCATAAATTAAAAGGGTCGTATTACAAGAGTTATTTAAGAATAACGTAAGAAAAAGTTGAGGTCCGGTAAGCAGTAGGTATTCTCGCAGTACGGACCTTACGTTCTTTTCTTACATTTTTCTCAAATAACTCTTGTAATATACGACCTTAAGTATACAGACATATAAACCATCAAGTTATATCCCTTACGGGGCAGGCAGAGAGAACCGAACGCTACATTATTTTACCTTGAAATATACCCTCCGAAACATGCTATATAAGTATTTCTAATGTAACTTTTTGGCGTCATAATGATTTTTTTAATAAAATCACAACTAAGTATTTTGTTTACATCACATTATGACGACTAACGTAGAACTGTTTCGAAAGCAACATTTTCTTCTTCAGGGTGACATACGAACTAAAACTAAATTAAAAATAAAATATAGATTTTTTTGACAAATTTTAACCATCTCAATAGAGACAAATATTTTAATAGTTGCATATACGTAAAAATTGTTTTTTTTTCTTTGGCGGGAGTCAATGATATTTTATAACAAATTATTTAACATCTCAATAGAGAGGAAGTTGAAATATTGTAGGAGAACCAGGAACTCAGGCACCTACAGGGTTTACGACCTGTCATCGGCCGGTTTATGTGATCACTTTATGCGCTTGCGCAACGTTCACCAATTATGGCTTCTTATTAGTGTTTATGTGAGTATTGAGTTCAGAATACTATTCAAAGTGACTCTATTTACACACACAAAATATAATAATTACAATATAAAAATATAGAAACAATATTGTTACTGAGTATATACGTTGGGAAGACCACAGAGCAAATTTTAATGTCAAACTGCTACATAACATAAATGACAACAACGGGTTTGCATATTATGGTAGAAATAATATTAGAATAATAATTAGAATAATAATAATTGGTCGGCCTTCGTGGCTCAGTTGGTTAGATATCTGACTGCTGAGCCAAAGGTCCCGGGTTCGATTCCCGGTGGAGACACAGTTTTTAATTGTGTTTTCAGTCTGGATCTGTGAGACGATTAATATCGTAAGTCTCCAGAATGTGGCAACTTGTTATTGGGTGCGTGTTAAATAATATTTGACATCGTACCTGTTAGTTGCCCGAGAAACAATATTAAATAAAAAAATAAATAAATAACATATCAAAATTTACTGTATCAGTTTATACTTTTGTGTTTAAGATATTGGTAACTATGTAATATTGTAATTTACTGTGTTGTGATGTCTGGTGTCCGCTCTATGTAACTATGTATAACCAAAATGTCAAATATTTGGCTTGGTAATATTGTAAACTGCTAGCCCTAGAACAGGGTTACCTAGTTGGGCAGCAGTAATCTTCATAATAGTCTTTGTGATAAAGGTGTGAAAAATAAATAAATAAAATAAATAAATAGTACTAATATAGCAGATATATCACAAAATAATAATACACGATGTACATGGTGTTTACACGATAAGCCTTGGCAGAAGAATGATGCGCTGTTCATTCAATATATCGAATGCATCCGACTACGCATTCGGGAATCTCCATCGACACGAAGATATATCACACTTATTGAGTTCCCTGTCAATACAATTTTTGAAAGATCCATCTTATCATGAAAATTTGTTGTTTAAAAATAAGCTGAAAAACACTATCGCCATCTCTGAAGTGACAAAGAAACCTTATTGTGACGTCATCTATTGAGGAATTGGTTCATTGACTCCTGACATGGAAAAAAGTTGAATGTTTGCGTATATGCAATAGTAAAAATATTCAATATATAGACTGGTGTGGGTGGAGTCAATTTAAAAATAGTGGGTCGGAGCAATGAACAGACGTGATACCAGGTGGTTCAGAAATAGATGCTTATTATAAATATAAATATTTTTCAAGTTTAATAAATGAATTGATTGGAGAAGTATTTAGCAACGAGTTATTTGGGAGGTTTGGTTGGTTTGAATTGGGTTTTTGTATTGCTTTTACTTGTCCTTTTATGCATATTGCTCGAGAATCAAGCGGGTGTAACGATTAAACTTACACGACACCAGCGACTACTGTAATTGCATTGGACCTTCCCAGATTATTTTTATTTTATGATATTTTATTATTATATATTGTTTATACTCCCCTCACATGGTCGTTCTTTTAAAGTACATTTGAAAGTATATTTTCAAAATTAAAGCATATTTTGTGTCTACTCAAAATCAGATTTTAATCATATCCGTATTGATCTTCTTACATTATTTTAAAGTTGATTTTGATATTTATTGATTTATTTATTTTAGTCTTCTTGTACATATAATTAGTACACTGGCGGGCTTATTGCCTGATGGCAATTTCTTCCAACCAACCAGAGTAAATGTTAAATATACAAAATAATGTGTACTATGGCAATCAGTTAATTACATTACAAAATAAATAAAAAATAGCAGAAGACAAGTAAAAAATAAAACAAAGAAGATAGTATATAAGAACAATTCATAGCAATGATAGGAATACTAAAGGATAAGGAAAGGAAGAAGAGAGAAAGATGTAATCAGGTATTGTCAGATAAATATTTTTGCTTTAGCCTTTTCTTGAAGATGTTGATAAATGCGAATAAAAAATAGGTCGATTCAAACATAGCAGGATTCAAACCAGATTCCAATGGATCGATTCTGCAATTGACATGTAAGAGTCTCGGTTGCGTTAAAAATTGTTTAACAATATAAAATGCCTACAAATATTGTTATTGTATGTAAGTTCTAGTTTCTAGTAATATGTTCAAAAATGAATAGACAAATGCACAATGGCAATCAGCGGATATTACCTTGAACTCTGCTTTGGTTACACAGGAAACTCAGAAACCTCCATCCATTTACATGCAGTGTGTATTTATTTCTTATTTATAAACAATTAACTTACAGAAAATCAGCGTATCTATGTTTAAATATTCTATAGTAAAGTTATTCAAGTATTTTAAGAAATACTCTTATTTTAATAAACAGAAGATTTGCATACCGTCTAATAGTGGTTAATTAATGAGCTTTCATTCTATTATATTTTGTGCACTGCTTGGCTGCGTTCACAATGAACGCCGAGTGCACTCAGTGACGCTCCAAGCCGTTCAGAATGACCGGAAACAAAGCTCCAAAGACACTCTGTCGCGTTCAGATTTAACGTCGAGTGTATGCTTTAACGCTCCGTATAATCGTTGCGTGAAAAACGCTCTAAATAGTATTATGTTGACTTGGGCTGAAACTGGAAGGTGTGACTGCATGTGATCTAATGTATGCGGATGACAAAGTATTAATGGCTTAAAGCGTGGAAGACTTGGGATGTTTGGTTAAAATAGTATTCGATGGATGCATGCAAAATGGATTGAGAATGAATGCAACTAAATCTAAAGTGATGGTATTTGAGAAGAGCGAAAGACGAAAAAAATGCGAGATACGAGTGGAGAATGTACAATTAGAACAAGTGGATGAATATTTATACTTAGGAAGCATGTTTCAGCGTGATGGAAGATTGGAAAAAGATATTGAAAGGAGAGTAACGGCAAGTAATAGAGTGAATGGTGCATTAAGACCGGTAATGGCTGACCCAATTATTTCGAGGCAAGCAAAGCTCGCGGTACACAATGGTATCGTCGCACCGACTCTAATGTATGCTAGTGAGACATGGACATGGCAGAAGACGCATGAAAGTAGAATTAACGCGGTTGAAATGAGGTCACTAAGACGAATTTGTGGTAAAACGATGTATGATAGAATAAGAAGTGAGGATATTAGACGAGAATGTATGATTGAAAGAAATATCGTAAGTAAGATGAAAATAAATGCCCTAAGGTGGTTCGGCCACATAGAAAGAATGAGTGATGACCGTCTGACAAAAAAAGTATAAAAGGCTGATAAAAGAGGAATGAAAAGTAGAGGTCGGCCAAGAAAGAGTTGGCACGATCACATAAATGGGATTTTGAAAGATGGAGATGTTAGAAGTAAGAATAATAGAAGAGCGTGTATGAGACGATGTATGGACGTGAATGAAGCGAGGAATGTATGTCAAGAGAGAGGAGTCTGGCGTTCGGTTCTCTCTGCCTACCCCAAATAGGGAAATGGCGTGATGGTATGGTATGGTACTATTTGTTTTTGTGGTATCTATTATGTTAGTTGACATTATTTTTGCATAAATACAATATACATTTACAAAGAGATAAATTTAAGAAAAAGATCATTCAAAAGTTTTCAATAAAAGGTCGGAGAGCATTATTTATGTAGGTACTTCATTGCCTTAATAGAATGTTGGTAGGTACCTACGTATCTAGTAGCATCTAGTACCAGCTCTTATTTTCTGCATTCTTAAGTTAGGTTTAAGTTTGTTTATAAAAATAATAGCGACTAGTTGCTTTATAAATTGAATTACAAATTATCATAAATATTTACTTCACTGCCTTAATAGAATGTTGGTAGGTACCTACGTATCTAGTAGCATCTATTACCAGCTCTTATTTTCTGCATTCTTAAGTTAGGTTTGTTTATAAAAATAATAGCGACTAGTTGCTTTATAAATTGAATTACAAATTATCATAAATTAAATTTATATATTGTCTTAATTTTTCGCATTTAATATAAAATTTCACAGCTCATTTGACTTAATACTACGAGATCTCAACCAATCAGAGGGCCAACCGGTAACAGAATGCGGATTGTAGACTCTAGTCGTATCATGTATCATGAATACAATATTTTTCACCAAATGAATATGGTCGGTTGGATAGATATTGCCATTTGGCAATAATCCCGCCATTGTGCACATTAGGTCAAAAAGCTTTTATAAAGCTTATTTACTTTTTTCCTGACCCCTCTCCTTTTCCTTCCTTCTCTTTGCTACATAATATTTACTAAAGAAGGAAATTTTATTTCTAAACACCTGATTTCGATTTCCTCTTCTTGTTCTTTCCCAATCCTTTTTTTTACTGTGATGTGAATTTTCTTTGTTCTTTTTTAGCTTTCATTTTTTGTTGATGTACATATAATCTGATTCTGTCACTCTATATACTGGTTGGTTGGAAGTTTTTTTTTTTTTTTTTAAGATATTTATTTTTTTAATAAAAAGTAATACATTGTTCTTTTCCCGCCAAACTGCAAAGCAGTTTTTTGGCAGAGCAGATTCTCTCTTTCACACAATTTTATAAATTTCACATATAATTATTTCAATAAACTAATCTCAAACAAAACAAAAATTTGAAAGAAAAAGAAAAACTTGAAATTCGATAGAAAAAAAAATTGAATTAAACCTTACACATAATATACATTAGATATACCTATAATTAATCAACAATAATAATTTAAAGTCTAACGAACGCTTGAATTCAGATAAAGATGTTTAAGAGTATTTTTTATAGTAACTATTTTCGTTTCGTCAGACTTTAAAATATTTCTTATCCTAATCGGCAACGCGTTAATAATATGCGGCACAAGATGTTTCCTGGTACGATCTCATCTCCATACACGTTGTTTGTCTTAGGTACCTGCAGGGCACGCTCCATCGCCAGCCTTGTCCCATATATGTGACTTATTTCTGTTTCAAAATATTCATTTTTGTATTCTTCCAAAATGATGCACTGTTTTACTTTATTTTGTATTGGGAGTATTTTACATATTTCAAATAATTTTTCATATTGACTATTACATGATTTTTTTGTATTGTTGTCCACCAACATTTTCAAGAAATTGATTTGAATTTGTTTAATTTTATTGGTGTGTGTTGGGTAAGTTAAGCCGTAACAAGTTAACGCGTAGCTGACAATGGAGTCGACCATAGCATAGTACATAGAATACAGTATGGCCCGAGAAACACTAGCCTTTAACATATAAAAATTACACAATATTGAATTTAATTTTGTACAAATGAGTTCTACGTGTTTACTCCAATTAAATGTATTATCAATCTGTAATCCTAGGTATGTATATTGGTCAACTTTTTCAATTTCTGAACATGCACAATCAATATAATTTTTGTGCATGCATTCATAGGTATGTCCAACAATTTTGAATGCTACATTTTTTTGTTTTGAATGAGCTGACCGTATGTGTACATACATATTTCGTTTTCTTCACATTTACAATAATTCCGTTGTCATGGGCCCATTTAAATATGTTATTTAGGTCATGTTGGATGTTTTTTTCGATGATAGTCGTATCATAATCTGCATACAAAATTCCTAAGTCATCCGCAAACATGTATTTACTACAGTATTTAATGACATTCCCGAGTGTATTGACATGCATAATGTAGCATAATGGTCCAGTGATTGATCCAGTTGCCACTCCGTATTTGGCTGTCCTTTTCTCGCTTATTCTGTCCTTAATTTTGACTACAAATTGCCTCTCACTGAGATAACTCTCGAACCACTTCTTCATTGGTCCTCTGATACCACATTCTTCCATAGCTACCATAAGCGTTTCGTGGTCAAGAGTATCGAATGCTTTTTTGAAGTCTATAAATAGTGCAACCACATGTTTCCTCTTATCCAAATTTTCATTTATTTCATCTGTAAATTTACTTAATAATGAATTTGTGCTTTTGTTTTTTTGAAATCCATATTGAATTGGGGTTATTATTTTAAATTTGTCCATAAAGTTATTTATTTGGTCCACTATGATTCTTTCTATTATTTTATCAATGCTAGACAATAAGGCTATTGGTCTATAATTTGTAGTCTTTTTGTGATCACCCTGTTTGTAAATTGGTCTAATTATAGATAACTTTAACATTTCTGGAAACATTCCTTTTTCGATAGATAAATTAATTAATCTAGAAATCACCGGTCCTATATAATGTTTTACTGACTTTATGTCAGACATTCTTATTTTATCTACTCCCGGTGCTTTTTTCGAAGACATTTTATCGATACATTTAATTACCTCATCTGTAGAAACTTTTTTCATCCTCATTGAGTGATCAATAGGCACTGAATATTCTGATCTTTTTAAAAATTTTACATTACATTTATGTTTTATGTCTTCAATTTCGTTTGAAAATGTATCCGCGAATTCATTGCATATAATTTCCATGTTTCCTTGTTTATTTATATGTTTTTCCATAACACTATCCAATGACAGTTTTTCTCTTCCTAGCCATTCATTTATATTTTGCCATAACTTTCTGTAATTTCCGATGTTTTCATTAATTATTTGTTTTCTGTAATTATTTTTAGCGTTATTTATACATTTGTTTGTTTTGTTTCTCCATTTAGTGTATTCAAGTCTTCTAATAGTATCACCAGGAGAGTTTTTCCAATGTCTAAACAGATAGTCTCTTTTTATAATCATTTGTTTCAAAGAGTTTGTAATCCATAAGTTTTTTATTTCCTTTTCAGATACAATTGTTTCTTTTCTTGCCTTATTGTATATATTATTAAAAGTATCGTAAATTTCTTGGTATAATTTTAATGGGCATGATATATGTTCCATATTTCTCCATTTGACTTCATTTAATAAATTGGAGACAATATTATTGTTAAGAATAGTAATATTGTTTTTTTTGCCACCCGTTACTTCTGGTTCGTCATTATTTGTTATTGTTAACCCAATAATATAGTGGTCTGCTACTTTCTGTGTGACTACAGTCGAGTGCAAAGTGTCGGTTTTACCTCTCACGTATAAGTGGTCTATGCATGATTTCACGTTTCTTCCATCAACAATCTCGTCTCTGGTCACATCACATATCAATTTGCAAAGACCATATTCACTTAACTTATTATTGTATTCGATTACCTGTCTGTTATTATCTTTTAGTATATTTATGTTTATATCTCCCATTAATATAATTTCTTCTCTTTTTGGTATATTACTCAGTATAATACTCAGTTCGGTCACAAAGTTCTTAACATTTAGTTGAGGTGGTCTATACATAGCTAGAATCCATCTGGTATCAAAATTTTTGGTTACTTTGCCGTAGATCGCTTCACTGTATTTTAACTGTAGTGTGAATTCTTCAAATTTGCATTTTTCATTTACATAAATCATAATACCTCCTCCTCTTCTGTTTATTCGTGTTTTTGTGTACATATCGAATCCTTTAATCTTATATAATGACGTTTCGTTTTGATTTATGTTTACTTCACTTAATATCATCATGTCCACTTCACATAATATATCTTTTGTTACCACCAGTAGTTCATTAAAATGTTTTCGGATTGAACGAACATTAACGTGAAATATTAAGAACTTTGTATTGTTATTTTTTATTTCCCTCTTCCAGATTTCAACATTTTCACATTTAGTATACTTGTGCATATCTGCTACGTCGTTTTTGAAAGCCATTTTTATTTATATTAAGTTTAGCATAACTTGAATAATATTCAATGATTTACTCTAATATTTTCATTATGTCGTTTTCATTGTTAATCGATATAATTTTACTTTTTTCGTCCTTACGTGCCAATATTTGTCCGTTTTTCACCCAAATAAAATTGTATTGCTCTTTCAATGATTTTTTCGATTTCCAGAGCAGTTCCCTGGTGTACGGGATTAGGTTTTCATTCACATATATTCGATTTATATTTTGGCTTTTATCGTATATATCTTGATTCTTTACTATATTTTTTCTGTTTCTCAACCACATATTTCTTGTTTTAGTATTTTTAAATGTCACTACGATAGGTGCGGGGCGCGACGTCGACATATGTGGCACTCTCCAAGCATCCTGTATTTCGCCCTCTTCAATTCCCAGCTTCTTTCCAATTGTTTCAATCACACATTTTAAGTTTTCGTCCTCTTTCCTTTCTACTCCTATAATTTCCACATTATTTCTCAGTTCCCTCTGTTCAATTTTTCTTATTCGTTCTTCAAGTGCCAAATTACATTTCTCAATATATACATTTTTGTTTCGTAGGTCGTCAATCTTCTTTTCAGCCTTAATCAAATTTTCATTCTGTTCATCTTGCTTATTTAGCATCTCCTCATATTGTGCCGCAAAGAAAGTTAATGAGTTGCTCATGTTCTCCATGTCTTTTTTCATTTCACGCATTATCGACATCTTTTCATTTACTTCACTGAGCAACTTTTCCACCGTAATCTTTTCCGGTGTCACATTTAGTGCGTATGATTCTGAGGTTTCTTCATTTATGCATTTTTTACACACTCCGGTATTAGTTATATCTCCTCTTTTAGGTATAACCTGTTTACACTTTTTACATTGCGTCATTTTTTACGTCAATTTTTGCGTTAATCAACCACACTGTACTTTTGCACTTTACTGTCAATTTATTTTTATTTTTTACACTACCTACACGTAAAGCGCCAATTGCACGTCTGTTATTGCCGAACGCACTAGAGAGAATTGTAATTGCCTAATGACAATAAGCCCGCCATTATGCATGTTTACAAAATTAAATATATAAATAAATAAAAGTGACTATTTAGGTCGTGCACTATATTTCTCTGATTTCCCATTTTTGTTAATGAAAAATACTTAAATTGAAATATAATTAGTGTCTCTTTTGTGTTTATAACAAATTACATAAAATTGGTAAAGTATATCATTGAACAAAAAATATTTTGTAGGTTTGCATAAAAATTACTTGACACTTTTCTATACTAAACCTCTTTACTGATAATATTACGCCATACGCCATAATATTAACATTTTATTGAATTTTCGCCACTGTCACGCAATATCAGGGTCATTTGCGGGAACTAAAACTGCACACGGACTAGGAAAATATACCATAGTTTTCTTCATTGTATTACTTACCTTATAAAAGGAAATTTTAAAAGTAAAGACTAATTAATGACTGGGGCTTGTTATACTTCTATCGAATACCCACTTTCGAATTGTTGCACTATTGTGTTTGAATATATTTATAGGTATAGAGGCCATTATTTGAGATTTTTTTAAGACAATATTGATTTAAAGGAATATTACTTACTTTACGTGTCCGGGTTAGATTCTGCCACTCCAGTAAGCCGCGACTTTCATCGCTTTGTCATTGGCCATAATCAGGTCCCTAGGTGTACAGCCTCCCCTCATCAGTGGACACATCAGTAGGTGGCTGTCATCCTGGGTTTCGCCACAATCACAACTAACATCATCATCTGCAGGCAGGTACCCCCACCTCTTGAGGTTCTTCTTGCATCGAGTGACACCAGCTCTCAGCCTATTGAGGGTAGTCCAAATAGAGTATGGGAGATGTTCGCCCAATCGTGCACCCTCTTGTAAGTCAGTCTGTGACGTCGCTCCAAAATCCAGCTTCCATAGCTCTTCTCTCCGTTGCTGTGAGGTCTCAACAGGGGAGGTAGTTTTGATAAAACTATTTCTAGACTTGAGACGCGACGTAACTGGCTGATGGTGATGCAGGGGGTGTCTTCGGTCGTGGAATTGTTTGTATCTCTCCGCATCTGCCGCAGTCCTTCGTCGTATGTAAGGTGGAGCGATTCCGATTATTGGGTATAGCTTTTCGATTGGTGTTGGCTTTAAACATCCAGAAATTATTCGTACCGTTTCGTTTATCGCTAAATCCACATGCTTGGAGTGAGCAGACTTCTGCCAAACCGGACACGCATACTCGGCAGCCGAAAGGCAGAGGCCCTGTGCCGAAGTTCTTAACACTGATGGTGCCGCACCCCATGCAGTTCCTGTGAGCTTTCGCAATATATTGTTTCTGGCACAAACCTTCTGCTTCGTGCTCATACAGTGTTCTTTATATGATAGAGTTCTATCTAAAGTAACTCCAAGGTATTTTGGTGTATTGCAATGCTCTATCCTCTGTCCCATCCACTCCACATTCAGTTCTCTGGTGGCTTCTCTATTTCTAAGATGGAAAGCAGTAAGTTGTGTTTTCCCTGGGTTTGGTCTGAGATTGTTTCCTTTATAGTATTTACCAAGTACTCTCAAAGACTCAGATAAGCTCTCCTCAACCATCTCGAAGGTGTCCTCTTGGGCTGCCACCGCTGTGTCATCGGCATATATGAATTGTTTTGTATCTAAGTTGCTGATGGGTTGGTCGTTTGTATATATATTATACAAAATGGGTGCCAGAACACTCCCCTGAGGGAGTCCATTTCGTTGAGTTCTCCATCTGCTATTTTTGCCCTGTAGAGTTACATAGAACCTTCTATTAGAGAGAAACATACCAACTGTCTGTACGAGTTTGTAGTCCTTGGTCTGGGTGTATATCTTCTTGAGAAGCTTATTGTGGATGACTGTATCATACGCTGCTGTGAGGTCCACAAGAGCAACGCCAGTCACCTTTCCCCTCTCAAACCCGTCTTCTATGTACTGAACGAGGTTCAGTATCTGGCCCACACAGGACCTGCCGGGTCTAAAGCCAGCCTGTTCATCTATTGTGTTTTGGTCTATGTAATCTGATATTCGATTAAGGATAAGGCGTTCGAATACCTTACTTAGCTGACATGTGAGAGATACTGGGCGGAAGCTTTTCGGGTCCGAGGGGTCTTTACCGGGCTTTAATAATGCCACCACTCGTGCTTTTCTCCATGGTTTGGGGATTTTCAGTTCCTTAACACATGTGTTCATCATTTTCAGCAGCCAGTCAACAACATTATCGCCAAAATATTTGATCTGTTCTGCTCTTATGTCGTCCAGTCCAGCTGCTTTGTTCGACTTCAGAGAGTTCAAAGCTATCTTTATTTCTGCCAAAGTAAACTCGTTCTTTAGGAAGCTGTTTTCATTTGGTTCATCTCTGTCAATCCTCTCTCTTGGAATTCTTTGTCGTGATTTCCCATTCATTAACAGTTGGTGTGCAACTTGGTTGGGGGTGACAGTGTAAGGACCAGATTCAGTTGATGTTGGGTCTTTGCTCAGATTCTTTATGGTCTTCCACGCTCTTCTGCTATTCTGTTTCATATCAAGGCCTTCCAATAATTTGCACCATTTTTCTGTCCTTGAATGTGATATAGCATTCATCAGTTTTTCACCCATTTCGATTGTGGCCTCGGAGAATGGGTCCTCCTCATACAACTTCCTGTATTCCTCGTGAAGTGTCTTAGATTCATCTGTTAGTCCAGGTATGTATTCCGTTCTACATCCTCGTGGAATATGTTTTCTTGAGATCTTATGGACAGTTTTAACAAATTCACCATATGCCTCTGGTCTGGGTGAAACACGATCAATTGCTCTGTCCATTTCTTCCTTGTACAAATCCCAGTCTGCCTTTCTAAAATTAAAACGTCTTTTAAAGGGGACCTTGTTGGGTTGTATCATTGGGACTATATGGCATGTGATAGGTCTATGTTGAGTTCTTGGAATGGGTTCCTCCACTGTCTTTTTGCTCTGAGGGATGAGTTGCTTGCTTATAAAGATATTGTCCGGGTTATAGCCTCGTTTCCATCTAGCGCTGTTAAAAGATGCGGGCAGTTTCGGGTGGTGTATAAGCTGTAACTGGTTGAGTTCAGCCCATTCCTCAAGGTTGGTCCCATCCTCGTTAGTCTCTTTATATCCCCATGTCGTGCTGTGGCAGTTGAAATCACCCATTACGATCTTGTTCTTGTTATTGTTAAAGTTGGAAGGGTTTGTGAAATTAAAACTCGTCAATGGTGGTTTATAAGTTGACATGACCACACAGTTACCAAGCTCCACTGACAGGATCTCTATATCATCTACCTCTGTCACTGCTACTGATTTAATCTCTATGTCAGGTTTCACAAACATGGCGCTTCCGTATTTTTCATGAGGTCGTTCGGCTATCAGTCTCATGCCATGTACCTTAGGTCTTGGTGCTCTCGGTCCTCTATGTGTTTCTTGCACCATCAGAATGTCACAATTTGCATTTTTTGTCAAATTTGATAAAATAATTTCCTTATCATCACTTAATCCCTCTATGTTTATAGAGGTCGTTCTAAATGGCCCTGATAAGGGCCTTTTGTTTGGACTTTTGGAGTGACTGCCCGGTTGTGAAAGGATCTGCCGACAATTGATGTCGTTTCCAGGGGGCGCCAGATTGCATTGTTTAACCATTTTGTATTTCATGCTCATATATTTATCGCATTATATCTTCTTCTATGTTAGAGTATTATTTTCTCGTCGAATTGCAATCGTTCGTGGAGGCTCCTTTCATGCCCCCCAAATAATAAAAGGAATATTAACGAACAAAAATAACTCTACTCTACTCTAGGTCATGTGATTTAAAATAAATATAACTTATCTAACCGAAAATGTGCATGATATATAAAAAATATATCGACATTTTCAATAACGAAAACTGATTTAGAGCAAAACGCAAAAAAACACAAGAGCGTCATCACTAAAAACTAGTGCAACTTGCAATCAATCTATAAATATATTTTAGCGGTTTTTTTAATCAGTATTACTAGTGTGATGCAAACACGCACACATATCGCTAGTTACACTACATTGTAAGATAAGCCTTGATGATATGAATGAAGGAATGAAAAAGAAATATGATATTACAATTGAATATGCTTTAAAGTATATTTTTTAACGACCATAATTTTATATTAAAAAAATATATTAATAACGAAGTATTAATTATTATTACGTAGATTTGATGAACGGATAATTTCTTTCGTAGACAGGTCAAAGCGGAAACTGTCAAATTCGAATTTAAGTCGATTTCCGTATCACGCAGTTGTATTTAAGCAAGGGTTTGTAATCAAAAGTTACTTTGTTAAATTGAAATGAAATTAAATGATTTTTTTCCATTATATACTATTATATATTACAACTAGTAAAACCAGGCAGACGTTGTCCTGCCTGTTTAATTATTTTCCTCCAAATATATAAAAATGGTTGATTTCCTTTTAATTTTTTAACATTCTTATCTAGAATCACTAATTATTAGACTTTTATTTATGTATTTTATTTTATTTTATTTTTTATTTAGAAATCAAACAGGATACAATGTTATAAGGATAAATACAATATGAAGACTTAACAGTAAGGAAAGTTCATTGTACCCCAATAATATGTTTTCACATAAGATATAGGGTGAGCTTGTTTATTTGACTTATTAAGTAAGTTTAAAAGTAATTAATATAATACTTGTATGTAGCATGTATTAAGTAAGTGGATGTGTGTTATATATTATGTATATGTGTTATATATTATAACAATATTGTGTATATATTTATGCGAGATAGATTGTGAATGAATGTGATTGTAGCATATACTATTTATCGAATTGTTGTAATATGTATGTTCTGAAATCTGCTTGTGATTTATGTATGTAGGTACTATATCGAAATGTTTAAAATATGAATTGTAGTTGGAGCAACTTTTAATTCCCTTCCGATCATAAAATTCAATGACAATCCAAAATAGATCATTTTTCTTTTATTATTGTTTCGTTAATAATAAAAAAATAAATTTTGATTTTGAAACCTTCTCGTGTGCGCGATGAACAGATCCACAAAGTTTATATATGTACTGTCTCACTAGACGAGTATATTCTAGGGCAGTGCTTATACAATTTGGTCTAGGGTTACATGTTATTGAGTGCAAGAGAATTAACAGGTATAATTAAAAATAAACAGAAAAGAAAACTAATCAGAAATATATACCGTGACCTCTTAATTATTTGAACCCATAAAATTGTAGTGGAAACGATAAATGGCACTAAGCTATGGTAGAGATACGAGCAGATTGTATGATAATAATTGAAACGATAATATAAAAAAATAGTAGAATGAGATCAAAGACACCTAAGAAATAAATCAAACTTAAATACTTCATAACGTTGTAAAATTAACTTTCTGCTTTTGTTTAATGACAAAGTCCTGAAAGAATTATTTGACTAAGAATTAATAATATATGAATATGAATAATTTTACAACCAAACCAACAAATAGGTATTGGTCATCTTCTACAATGGCTTTGCAGCCTAAATCGGGTGATGGCCTCTTTCAACTTCTGCATCTTTCCTCAGCTGCCGCTCTCCAGTTAGATATTTGCAGGAGCTGTGCTGCATTTCTCCTTATGTCGTCCTTGACCTCAATCTTGGTCTCAATCACTTTTCTCCCTCCTGGGTGTCCAACCATGTTTTTTGAGGAGTCGTGCGTTTGATATCTATTGATATAGTTATTGGCAAACACGTCAAATTATGGGCAAATAACTTGTTAACTAACACAAATACTTAGTATTCAACAATAACTTCTTAAATAATTCAAAATTAAACTTATTAATAACATTTGTAACTATGCCGTATTGTGTTTGCGATGTTCTTTGAGTAACACATAAAAATATTTTATTTGATTTGGGAAACATGTGATTCATATTAATAACACCAATATAGTTAACTAGTCTCTTTCTATGGTTCTGAAATAAAAATCGCGTCAGAGATTGGATTTATGACAGGTACTATAGCAGACACTAGGACCTGGTTAATCTATTTTGTGTGAGCCCATATGTTTGTTGAGGTAACGATCGTAATGATTGTGAGTGCAGAATGTTGAGATTGTGTACCTATTTAGTGTGGAACGGGAACAATCACCTGGTATATAATTGTCAGTAAAAATTGTAAACTGCTAGCCCTAGAACAGGATTTCCTAGTTGGGCAGCAGTAATCTACTTATTGTTGTAATTATAAACATGGTGTGATAAAAAGTAAATAAATAAACTCACGTAGGCTACGAAATTGCATTTTTTTGCATTATGGAATAAAATAAACTCTGTTCCTGTTGTATATTTATATGTTACTATCTTCTCATATTTTTGAGTGCTTGAAATGTAAAACGATATTTTCATAGAATAATGTATAGGGATCGTATTACAAGCGTTATTCAAGAAAAAATAAGAAACTGATAAGGCCGCATGCTGCGAGAATACTGTTTACAGGATCTCAAAGTTTGCTTAGATTTTTCTCATAAAAACTCACATGATTATGACCCACACAACTAAGGAAATGTGAAATAGAGTGATTCACGATTACAATTGACACAAAAGATTCGAATATAACTCTGAAAACTGCCATCCCCTTTACTTATGACAAAAAATTTAAAATGAGATTCTTGGCTTGTATTAATTTTAATAACACCATACGTATACGTAACCACACAATTTACAAAGCTGTAGTTTTTTGAAATAAAATAATCTTGTAAAATATTGTATGTTCTTATTATTGTAAAATCATAATAATGCTGTTGTATCCAATAAATTTATTTAATAAACAAAATTGGAAAAATCAACTAATTTAATGGGGTTCTTGGCATGTTTTATTGAACTATATTAATACGGGTGTCGCGGAATAAGACTACAATGCAAACCCCACTAAAATCATAACATAATCGTGTTAAAAATAATTATATCAACAATAAACACGTGAAAACTTATATACCTAGGGACTAGTAAGATGATAATTATTACAAACCGAAAATAAAAACACCATTCAACTTTAAGTTAAAATAGGTTCAAAATAATATTATGCTAATTCTAAATAACAAGTGTTACCCTATTTTACGTAAACTGATTGATAAATTATTATTTAACATGTAACAATAATCACTACACATTTTTTAGGTCAACGACTCCATTTTTCTAGTTTACCTCTCAATATATTTTTGTATACAAACATGTAATGCTTTTTAATACACATCTTTATACCCTTTAACAGTTAATTCCAACAAAACGGTGTTTTCACCCCAGAGAAGCAAGAAATAATACGTTTTTTTTATTACTAGGATTATACCCAGGACACCGGTTCAGAATTAAAACGACTTTGTACTATGCTATGACGGTTGACATCAATGATATAAAAATAATAGATACGTTATACTAGTCTTTAAATTCGATAAACAAAAAGAAGGCGCATGCCTCATTTAATTCTTACCGCACTTTAGTTGAACGAAAGATGTTGTATGTCGGATGTACCTATTGTTGTAGTCTAAATGCCATATTGTGTGATGAAAACATGTAAAAATTACACTAAATATGTGAAGGAAAGACCAGATATATCATTTGATGCTGCATATTTTTTCGATAACTAATATATTTATATGGATTTTCAAGTGTTATTTTTATTTTGAGTAAACGAGAGAGTAGTCAAGTCATATTGTAGGAATGCTAAGAGCTGTTGTACACCGCTATAACTAAATATAAGTTCGTCTCTTTTATAGTCATTATTTGGTGTGAGAGATAATTACATATAATGTGATTGCACTGGAGTAAAAGAGAAAATATATCTGCAATGTCTATATAGTATTATACTATCACTTTCTCACTTAATGTAGTATGTCGTATGTACCTACTCTTTCTTGGTGATATTTTAAGAATTCGTTAAACTGTAGGTACCATTTCTATAGAGCGTTTTGTTCTCATTTAACGTGTCTATATATAAAATGTCATTGGTTGACATAGTTTATTTTTCAGATTGGTAAATTGTTATCCTTAGGGCCGTATTAGACTTGGTCACCAGGCGACGTCACCGGTGACGAGACCGGTGACGACACCGGTGACGTCATCGGTTGCTGTACGGGCAGCCAGCCGCTAAATAAAAGCCAATAAATAAAAATAAAAAAAATAAATTATATATTTTTAAAACGGTTTGGTAAAGTAACAAAAAAATAAAGAAATTTGGTTTTTTATCAACAAAAATCAGTAAAATAAATAATTGTCCCAGTATCTGCCTTATCACACCTTGTTTTGACATTGTTCATTAAATTCTTTCCATTTGCCGAGGTACAGCAGCATTTCTTCATATTTCATCTCTTCAACAAGAAGCAGAATTTCTTCATATTTTACCGTCATTACGACCGTTCACTAGACTAGCGTCAAACAAACTGAACTCGCAGAACACAAAAAATACATTGGTGACGCAACAGCGGTGACTGTGTGTAATAGGTGCCATTTCATTCAATACCCAACGATAATTCTTGGTCACCAGTGGTGACTCGTCTGGTCACGGGGCAGAGTCACCGGTCAGTCACCAAACGCTGGTGACGTCACCGGTGACCCTAATGTAATAAGCACCATAAGAACTAGTGCCCAGCAACTAGTCAGGTCACCGGTGACGTCGCCTGGTGACCAAGTCTAATACGGCCCTTATATTATTTAAAATTTCTTAAAAATATCTTAGAGGTTTCATAATTGGTGAACGAAAGTGATCACGTAAACCAGCCAATGACAGGTAGCCCTGTAGGTGCCTCGAGTTTCTGGTTCTCCTATAGTATTCCAACTTCTTCCCTTTTGAGATGTTAAAAATATGTCAAAAAAATACTTTAAGTTCTTCCTTTCTTGGTGGTTATGCTCCATTATTTGCCTTTATCCGCTGAACTAACTGTATGTTTGATTTTATTCTTGCAAATGTAGATCAGTGTATTAACACTTGATAAATCATTCATCTTCATTATAATCAATAATCGTCCAGTGTTGGACAAAGATTTCCTTTCTCAACTTCCATGCCACAACACTTCGTGCCATTGACCTCCGGCCACTCTTTTTATGTCATAAAACCATTGTTGATCGGCAATTTCTTTAATATCAACGAATATTTTTTTTATCAAGATAAAAGAATATGACGAAGAATCAATATATTTTTTATATACCGTCTTATTATTGGTTAATTTTCTAAGAAATAATGGTCATTTATATTTATAGGGTATGGTGTAGTTATAAAGATTAAAAATACCCATTAGCCTGTTTACTGTAGGTACTATTAAAGTAGAAGGTACATGTAGTATGGTCAATTTATATGAATCAATTAATGTTAAGTGACCAATAACTTTGAATGTATACAATGGGTTTAGTGAGTCCATTTTCTAGTCCAGTGAATTTTGTGTTAAACGAAATAATTATGAAAAGTTATTTGGTCTTTATTACATATACCACGTGACGGTCAGGTTATACCAACTGACCGTAATCGGAAATACCATATTCAATATTTTGATCAGGAGTTCTTAAAACACATTTCCAGTAACAAATAAGTATGTAAATAGTTTTTCATTAAAATACTCCTGATTTACGCAAACGGTACATCTTACGCGTACATCCTTTTGAAAGATGAAAATCTAACATGAAATAATGTCTACCTTTGTGGCTCACTTGGCTAGATACCTGACTGCTGAGCCAAGGATCCCGGGCTTGATTGTAGGTAAAGACACAGTTTTTAATTGTTTTCAGTCTGGAACTGTGAGACTATAAACATCACAAGATTGCAGAATGTGGCAACCTGTTATTGGGTACCTACACTATTAATAAATTAATATTTAACATGTATCCAATAACAAGTAATAGCTGTATAAAATACAATAAATTTGAAAAGTGGCATAAGGTAAATGAATAAATATATATTTTCAAATGTTTGAATGTTAACTTTGTGGTTCATATTTAATAAATATATATTCAAAAAGTTGTCTGTGAAGGGAAGACATTATGCTGCTTAATCTTTCGGCGTGTTTAATTTATTTTTTAAATTTATATATTAATAAATTTAATAATGTTATTATACAATAGATGCGTAATAATAATAATATAAGTACTATTTGTCATTTTTTTTTACTAATCAGAATTTCCAGCCTAGAGATACAATATTTGCATGAGAAATATTGAATACTAAACTTTGTATCAAGATTTGTACATGAATTACTACCATATTGCAATGTTAATTTTAAATTATTGTCATGAGCCGGTGGTATTTTTAATAAGTATTATAAATAAAAAAAATCTGCTTTGCTGAGCAATATTAAAATAACACTTAAAAATACTCCTGATTTTACGCAAACGGTAAATCTTTCTGTCATTTGAAATTATTTTGAAAGATGACATTAATAAAGAAGGTATTTGAGTCAATTAATACCAAGAACTTGTCTGCAAAGAGAATACATTCTCGCGTTTGGATCATTCTTTTAAATCTAAATCGAAATATTAATTAATTAAAAAATAATGTACCTACATTTTCATATTGGGATCTATGTAAAAGATTACATAGACAAAGTTTTTATAAAGACGATGTTGTAAAATTACAGGAGAACCAGGAACTCAAGGCAACATATAGGGCTTACAATCTGTCATCGACTGGTTTGTGTGATCACTTTATGCGCTCTCGCAACGATCACCAATTATGCCTATTTCTAGAGTTCCCAACCAATTTTTCAAAATTCTATATGTTTTAATAAATCATTAAAATAACAATATAACTTTGTTTATTTCCACTTATTTATTTTTATTCCACAACTAGATTCAAACCCACCCACAGTTTAAACCCATCGGAAGAAGAGAACGGTAGTTCTTGAAACTAGTCGTGGAATAAAAATAAATAAGTGGAAATAAACAAAGTTATATTGTTATTTTAATAATTTATTGAAATGAATTTCTACAATGTAAACGCCCCTCTACCTTAGAATATTTGTCTATATGTTTTAATCTCCATCGCCATAAGAGACGAAAAAGACGAAAAGCCATCTATTGAGAAATCGGTTTGTTAACATGAAAGCAACAATCCTTATACATGAGGTGACAATGATTTCGTCTCTCTTGAAACGTTTAAAATTTTCATAAAATATCACCGACTTTCGACAGGGTAAGAATATTCGATTTACATAGACAAAGCATTTGCTGGAATACATTTTTGCTGAGCAATTTAAATTTAACCGTTGAATTACTTGAACACCCCTGTCCACCGGATTTTGTATCGACCTAACAAAGTCACATAACCATTGCACGCAAACACATTAACCACCCAAATACAACACACACACAAATCGATAATTTTCTTACGCCACAGTTTTCTGTCGAAGATTCGACTCACAACTTGCTTTAGTCATCTGGATCTAAGATCGTTTCAAATGTGTCCCTTGAAGCATCTAAAATCATCAAATTCAATCTGTTTCGGATTCATGTCGCCAGCTGTTGCTGAAATCTAGAAACAATTTAGTCCACTAATAATCTTTGTTCCCCGATTCACGTATTTTTGCGTTGCGAAGTCGCAATACGTTCGATATTAGCTGCGTATTTCAAGTTCATTTTTCAACCCCTCGGTTTCACCCCGGCTAAATTATCTATCCCTTTCCATCGGTCATTGTGTTGTGTCGTCGTGGATTTCCCTCGTAACCAGTTCTAGAATATTCCATTGACTAATGTCAATATTCGAGTGCTATTCGACTAAAGCAGTGATTAATGACGGAGCGGTTTATATAAAGCGGTTGACGTTTGAATCAGTGTGAAGTTGTTGCAAGTGTGATAGTATAAAGTTAATAGTTATAATAACTCATATATATCATTTACGCAGTCATTGTGTAATTAAATGATGACTCAAATCGAAATATGAATTTAATATACGTGTAATGATATGGCGACTAGATACAAATGACCAATATTTTCCCAGCAATATATTCGTCTATATTATAAAATTAATCAATGGATTTGTGCATTGAATTGTTTCTATAAATAATAATAATAGTTGTTAATAATAAAGACTTCCTTGCACCCTTCACTAGTGGCAAGTCATTGCCATGTTGCAATTTCTTTGAAATAACCAGTAGCTCCAGCCAAGTGAAGCAATGTTTGCGTGAGAAATGAATTTAAATAAATTTCTCTTCTGCTGGGAATCGATCCCAGGTCGCCCGCACAAAAACCAAACGGTTTACCAACTGTGTTGCATCAGTCAGGTTTTTTTTATGTAGAATAGAAGTTTCAACTTAAATCTTTCTATCTTATACCTACATATTTTTGGTTTTGTTAGACTTTCACAAAATAGCTGTTCAAAAATCAATTATTATAAGTATTAAAAATGTAAATTATGTTTTTAATCATTTGTTTATGTGTATTATAGAATTTCATTTTTAAATACTGTTTTTCATACATTAATAGAAACGCATATATAAGCTGAAAAATATGGTCTTTTTTAATTTGATGAATTTCATCATTAGAATTTATATTTTTTCTATTCAGGGGAGATCACTGATTAAACTCCATAATGCATTGAAAAAACAGTGTTGTGACTAATTATTGTGTAATTTTATGAAAATCTAATACTGGATCTTCCAAGAAACTGTCCTGGAAACTGTGTAACAATGTTACTTTATCCAGCTGTCGTTATAACACCCTGCATATGTAATTTTAAAATGGTAAGTATTTTATTTGCTTAATAAGATAAGTGTTAAAAAAACTAGTTATAACCTATTATTAATATTTCTCCTATTATAAAGTTATTCATCAAATTGATTCAAACATTGTGACCGTATATTAAATTGAGTGTGTACATTTTTTTAACCAGGTAATTCACACATCACAAAATTTTAAATTTATAAAAATTTCCTTTCTTTTTGCTGACAAAGAATTTGTCGTTTTTTGCCTATTTAACGGGTATTTTGAAAAAGAACCTCAATTTGAATCATAAAGTATGAATAGATATTATACTTACTGTGAAACTGAAAATTCAATCACGGTTCATTATTTTATTCGGTAAGTACTGTCCCTGGGTGATCGCCATAATTTTATATCAATAGATAGATAAACGCGTATATATTACGGGAAAATTAAAAACTTTTCGCGGGAAGGTTTAAAAAAAATAAAGAAACTTACGAAAAATGTATGAAAGATTCCATTATAAAAATGGTTAGTTTCCTGTCTCTACTCAAGTTTCCGAAATTCACCACTAGAGTTGAACACTAGCACGAAACAATAATGCAAAAAAGAAATACGATTATAACATAATATTATATGAATATTCACATATTCGTTTCTTGAAAAATTATAAACGCCTTTTTGGATAAGGATTCCAATGAGATTTGTGTCATTTTAGTGTCTATGAGACACACAAATTACTATTTAATAATCGAATAATTAATATTGTAATATAATTTTTAATCATTTATAAATCATATACATTTTATAGAAATAGTTGGTAACACTTACCTTAAATACTTAGGTACCGTTTTATTTCTTAGGGTTATATACTGAAATCATGATATCGAAGTACCTATGAACAACACTGATGTTTTCTCTAATTTTAATTTTCAGGACAGTGGGGGTCACCGATTAAGCGAGGGGCGTGTGCTGACAGCTCCACCCCTGGCGCTCCGCCCCCTCACCTTGAGGGCTCCCGTAGAGTCCCAGTCGCAGCCTCCGGGGGCGGGGGGACCCTGGCACGCCCAGGCGGTCCTGTGGGCAGCACACACACCGACTGCAACAGACATGACCTGGCCACAGAAACAAGGCAAGTTACAAAATAAAATCAGAGTATTTAGAGCACATTTTCTGAAGAAGATTCTGTTCAATATGTTGTCTTTAACTTATATTTTTATGTATTTGTCGGCCTTCGTGGCTCAGTAAGTTAAATATCTGACCCCTGATCAGGTTCGATTCCCGGTGAAACAGTTTTTCCTCTGTTTTTCAGCCAGAATATGGCAATATGAATAAATAAATAATAATTTATTTGTTGCATATAGGTACCTATATAAAAATATCAAACAATTATACATTTTTTGCACTTTTTTTACAACAAATAGGCTATTTTAACTCGTATTATTAGATATACTTGTATAATAGGCTATATTAAGTTGTATTATTAGTTATTTTCTCTGCTTTTTAGCCAGAATATGGCAAAATATATTATCGAGTGCACGATAAATTAATGATGAAGCTTTAAACAGCATTGCAAAAATAAAAACGATAAATATAAAAATGCATAAATACAATTTTTTATTATTGCTTATCAAAAATATCTCACTGATAACATTACACACACAATTGTGTGTTTTATTAACACGAAAAAAATAGGATTATGACCTAAACTATAACACTCCAATATACATACATATAAATGATTTTACGCCGTAAAAACTTGTATATCAATATAAAATCGAACTGTATCATAAAAATCAACCATTTGTAAGTTCTAAATTCTAATTTTCCAGCAGTTAAATTTTTTGGTTCGAACGTATAATCATAGATTTTTATATAAATAAAAGTCTATGCGTATAATACAAATATTCAATCCATCTAGTGGAAATAAGTTGAACCAAAATTGAAAATATATTGGAATAAAAGAAGAATTCTCTCTGGCGGGAAAAGTTTCACTTGGTGAAAGTATTTTCCTTATTTAAAGCATCTAGCGGTGGAAATTCAAACTAAATTGTTATTACAAATTTTCTATGCATTACACTTTATTATATCCCATCTAGCCGTTAGAAGTTCGATCTACTTTTTAAGCAAGACTCAAACCATATTATCGAAGAAAAGTTTTCAAGCGTGTCCGATGTTAATAATTAAACAACGTTGAAATAAAAATACTCACTTTTTCTAAGGAACTTTCTGTTCATTTATTTGAACTAAATATATAATGAACCTACTCGTAGATAACCCCAAGGGAATCATAGTAATTATACTCAATTATGGAATAAAAAAAGGGGTGTAACACAGAAAATAAAAATAATTTTAAGACTATTTTTTAATTATCCCACTATTTATTTTACTTCAATCTACACCCGGTTTCGTGCTAAGCACATTTTCATGTAGTCTACGCTTTACTTGAAAATGTGCATCGTACAACTACGAAACTGATTGTAGGATGTAGTCCAATAAACAGTGATAAAAAAAAAATATAAATTTTGAATATTAAAAAAAAATATATCAAAATTTTGAGAAGGAAGTACATCGAGAACTGAAGGTCGAAAAATTAAATTTAACTCTTTAATCTTCTCGAGATTAGAGTTTGGTAAAATTAAATCACCGTTTTTTTCATTCATTCATACCATCACGGCATATCTTACAATGTGGGATAAGCAGCGTCATGTGTACGGTTGCGCATTACCTTGTAAAAGGAAGTGCGACACATGCGTGTATATCCGTACACCGCAGTCTCACCTCACCTAAACAGGCACTACATTTCAAAAAGCTCACGCAATAGAATAATGATGTAAATATTAACTGTTCTTTATATCAAAGATGAATCTGAGGGTTTTAAGTAAAATATTAATTTTCAAAATTTACTCTTTAGCTTTTATAGACTCCTTAAATCATTTCTCACATAATTAGTGAAACTATTACCATTTAGCAAGTATCCCTTGAATATCTGTTTTATCTATTAATAAAAATATGCCTATGCAATCACTAATTATGGTTTTCTATATAAGATGTTTTCATATTTTAACTGTTTTCTTTTTTATTTATAGGTTCGTGGCCCCCTCTGGGAGGTTCGTGGCCCCAGCAGCATATGCAGCCCCCGCCCCAGCTGTACCAGGAGTGCCAACAGGCGGGGGGCGGCGTCCCCTGGACAGGCCCAAGGCCCTCCATGCTCAGGGCCCTCTCACCACAGAGACACTGCCCGCCGCAAGGAAGATGGGGGGCACCACAAGGTTAAATAATATTATTGTTTTATTAAAAACAGAGTCAATTGAAGCAATAAGTAATTCAGATGGGTGGAGGTAGAGTTGTCGACCTTCGTGACTCAGTGGGTTAGGTATTTGACTGCTGATCCAAGGGTCCCGGATTCGATTCCCGATGGAGACACAGTTTTTGATTGTGTTTTAGTCTGGATCTGTGAGAAGATTAATATCGTAAGTCTCCAGAATGTGGCAACTTGTTATTGGGTGCGTGTTCAATAATTATTTGACATAGTACCTGTTAGTTGCCCGTGAAGCTACATAAAATAAAATAAAGTAAAATAAAATAAAATAAAATAAAATAAAATAAAATAAAATAAAATAAAATAAAATAAAATAAAATAAAATAAAATAAAATAAAATAAAATAAAATAAAATAAAATAAAATAAAATAAAATAAAATAAAATAAAATAAAATAAAATAAAATAAAATAAAATAAAATAAAATAAAATAAAATAAAATAAAATAAAATAAAATAAAATAAAATAAAATAAAATAAAATAAAATAAAATAAAATAAAATAAAATAAAATAAAATAAAATAAAATAAAATAAAATAAAATAAAATAAAATAAAATAAAATAAAATAAAATAAAATAAAATAAAATAAAATAATAAAAATAAAATAAAATAAAATAAAATAAAATAAAATAAAATAAAATAAAATAAAATAAAATAAAATAAAATAAAATAAAATAAAATAAAATAAAATAAAATAAAATAAAAATTAAATTAAATTAAATTAAATAATATAAAAAAATAAAAAATAAAAATTTAAAATAAAATAAAAAATAAAATTAAATTAAATAAAAATTGAAGGCTGAGCATGGTCAGCATGAGCTGTGAAATTCGTTTTTATGAATCATTTTATGTCGTAATAAACGTAATTATTATTAAATAATGTTTGAAAATTTTAGCTTGGTAGACGATATATAATATTTTGTTTCATAATATTGCTTGAAGAATTTGAGGCAAGCAGCGACAGGTTTGCGGATGTGCATTATCCCCGCGTAGCAGCCTCATCACACCTAAAAAGGCAATATTAAGAATGGGCAGTGAACCTCATTGCTGAAATATATAGCGTATATTAAATGTATAAAAAATTACATGTATACTGTAAATGAAATATATAAAAAAAAATCATATTATATTAACTAACTAAGGGTCGTATTACAAGATTTATTTGAGAAAAATATAAGAAAAAGGTAAGGTACTGTACTGCGAGAATACTACTTACAAGACCTCAACTTTTTCTTATATTATTCATAAATAACTCCTGTAATACGACCCTCAAACTAATTTATTTATATTTAGTGAAATATAGTGTAAATAATAACACACTTGCATGTACGAATGTGCGTGAGATGATGAATGTATGCAAAGACATAAGTGTATGGCAATCAGTCCCCTCTGCCTATACCTTAATAACTGGGACATGGCGTGATGCCATGCATGTATGTGCATATAATAAAAAATGAGTATCATATTATGTGGTAGTTTTGTAAATAAATAAATTAGTTCATTATGAAACGTACAGACAGTTTACACGATTTGTCAACTTATGACGGGACTGCGACATTTATGATCAAAATGTAGCTATTATATTAATTGTTATTTTAAAGTTAGTTTCTAGTCGAGTGTTGTCCTTGAAAGGTCAGGATGTCAATCGAATGCTCAATAAATTATTCATTTCAACAGGTCGATTGTGTATTATAGATACTATGTATCAACTAACCAATATTTATTATATCAAGTACATCGGATAAATGCGGAATACATTACTAGATTAAATAATTATAGAAAGACTTTTATAGTGAAGACTATTAAAGTTTCACTGCCATTTCAAACGAGACTAGGTATCAACAGAACAGTAGAAGATGAACAAACTTCATCACTCGTATGTTGATTAGTTTCTATGGTTGGTATCAATGTAAAGAGGGAGTTAGTTACTTTTGTCACTTGCAGAAATAAATTAATATGACTTGTCAGCAGTTTTTATATAATAACCAGCAGAATCACAACATAATTGAATTTCAAATATGATAGAAGCCAAACACGTGTATTTTTGTGCACCCATGGTAAAAATCCAACAATACAAAGATATTTATATATGCCTTTTGCTTCTCGGGAAACTAACACAGGTACTATGTGAAATATATTATTATTATTTAAGACCCCTGAAAACCCTTGGGCTAAGGATGTAGACAACTATGAACACTTTCTAAAAAATGAAATACTAAAAAATATTCTATATCACCAAACCTGCGATAAACAATATTTTTCGCGAAGAAAAGGTAAAATTTAGTGGTTTTTGTTAAATAGCAAGAATAGTACCTAACTAATTAAAATAGTGAAAAATTAGCCGGTAGATTTTCATATTATCTTTCGATTGAAGGCTACTTAAAAGGCCTTGTAGTTTTTTAAGTTTCTTACAATAGAAAAATAAAACAGGGTTTTAAATAAACAAATTTCACAAGAAAACTATTGAACAAATTCAAATTTCAATAAACTCACGCAATAAAATAAAGATGTGAAAAAAACTGTTATTTATTTCAAAGACGTAAGTAGGTACATTTTTTGAGGGTACTGGGGAAAATATTTTCAAGATTTACTTTTTAGCCTACTATGTACTCTTAAATATTTATTTATTTGTATCTTTTTGTACATATAATTAGTACACTGGCGGGCTTATTGCCTAATGGCAATTTCTTCCAACCAACCTGAGTAAATGTTAAGTATACAAAACAATGTGTACTATGGCAATCATTTAATTACATTACAAAATAAATAAATACCTACAGCAGAAAAAAGTAAAAAAAAACAAAGAAAATAGCATATAAGAACAATTCATAGCAATGATAGGAAAGCTAAAGGACAAGGAAAGGAAGAGGAAAGGAAGATGTAATCAGGTGTTCTCAGATAAATATTTTTGCTTTAGCCTTTCCTTGAAGATGTTTTTTTTTTAATGAATATGTCCTTGTTAAACAAGTACATATACATCTTCCTACGTTCCCTATAATAAGCAAATAAATGCTTGTGCTAAAGGTGAACGAAATCGGTCGAGGCAGGATTCGAACTCGCGACCACTGGATTACTAACCCAGCGCGCTAACCGCTCTGCCACCGACCCATCTATGTTTAATGAGAAAGACAACGTAATATCAGGACTTAGGCTATTCCATAGTCTAGCTGAATGTACTTCAAATGAAGAGCTAAAAAAATCACAACTATGAATAGGGATAGATAGTAAAGCACGTTCAGCAGATCGAAGTGGCTTGAAAGATAAGTGAATTTATCTTGAATGTATTTCAAATGAAAAGCTAAAAAAATCAGAACTATGAATAGGGATGAATAGGGTAAAGCACGTTCAGCATATCGAAGTGACGCCCATGGCTTGAAACATAAGTGAATTTATCTTTGAGATACTGAGGTAAATTTGGATTAAAAAGGACATTGTATAGTAATGACAAACAATATATGTATATTACGTCGTTGTCGTATCTTGGGCCAATGAAGAAGATTACGGTAATGAGAAATATGATCGATTTTTTTTAGTCCAAAGATAAAACGGATGCAAACATTTTGAAGGCGTTCAAGTTTATTGAGATGTTCCTCGTTTGCATCCAAATAGCTAACATCAGCATAGTCGAGCAACGGTAGGAGAAGTGATTGAGCTAAGGTTATTTTACAGTGAAGTGGAAGGAAATTCTTGAGATTATTAAGTGAGTGAATTCTTGAGTTTATTAAATAACGCACACCTAATAAAAAGTTACCACATTCTGCAGACTTCCATAATAATGTTTAACGTCTTTCAGATCCAGAATGAAAACACTATAAAAAACTGTGTTTCCATCGGGAATCGCATCTGGGACCTTTCGCTCAGTAGTCAGATTTCTGAGCAAGATCTAAAGACCTAAAATAAAAAAAAATATATATTAGGATGAGTTCAGTCTTGTTTGACTATTTAAAATCATGTTGTGATTTTGGGTTGTATAATTTCTGACTTTATTATACCGATATGGTGTTCCCCAGGGTTTCCGTTTAGGACTCAATTTATTTATAATATATATTTTTATTTTATTTATAATATGACTAATTATAACCAATTATTTTAGGAATAAGGGAAGATGGATTCAGTCCTCACAATCGAGAATGCCAACCGCACACGTCAAGCGAAAGTCTCACTAACAGGGGACACTTCATGGGATCATCCAACAATCTTCTGAGAGTACAGTGAGTAAAACATATTTTACCTTGAAAATCTTAATGCAAATATTTTATGCAAACTATTTATGAAAATTTCGTATCAAAAAATTATTCAATTTTTATTTTGAGTTGGTAGTACCACGAGAAATGACATGATAATATGTAAAATATTCTAACTCATCAATAAACCAACAATATAATTATATAATAATAATTGATACATATACAAGTTACTAAAAATCTGTTCTGTCTTCTCCACTGTCTCCACATCCAGATTTTACCGGCCACTTGGACAATGTCGTCACACCATCTTTTAGGGGGTTTTCTATCATTCCAATTATTTGTCCAAGGTCCCCACTGTAGTATTCTGGGTGCCCATCTAGTATCCCCTTGTCTGGTCAAGTGTCCAGCCCATTGTCACATCATCCAGCAACACAATCCATAATATCGGCAGTTAAGTAAGGTACCTAATCTCTTCTTCGTTTCGTATTTTGCCGCGGAGATTCACGCCAAGAACCATGGATCGCTGTGCAACTTTCAACTTATGGACACTTTTTAGTGAAAGTGACGTCGTTTCTAAGTCATACGTTACATAATGTCACTGCGGGCAAATCTTTATATATTTTTTTTATTTATTTATTTAGTAGCACAATATTAAAAAATAAAATATATTAAAGATAACTGCTTCACTAGACAGAGTCTGTTCCGAAGCAATTATCAGTTAAGTTTGTAAATTTCGTACATTTTACAATGCAAAAAATATAACAGATACATATTAGGTATAGAAAAAATATAAACAATAAAAAATACACATAAATTAACCTTAACAATAAAAAAAATATAATTTACATATCAACCTACACAGTAAAAAGTTCACAAAAAAAGATGACAGCCAAAAAATACATTAAGTGGAAGAAACCGAAAGAAATCAAATTATTATTGTTGAAACATTCTTTTCATATATTCATAATTTTTTCCTTGTTTTCAAAAACATCCTTCAATTTACCAATAGCAGCCCATTCCTATTCTTTTACTTTAATTATATTCGTATATATCTTTAATTATATTTTTGTCGGCCTTCGTGGCTCAGTTGGTTAGGTATCTGACTGCTGATCCAAGGGTCCCGGGTTCGATTCCCGGTGGAGACGCAGTTTTTAATTGTGTTATCAGTCTGGATCTGTGAGACGATAAATATCGTAAGTCTCCAGAATGTGGCACCTTGTTATTGGGTGTATGTTAAATAATTATTTGACATAGCACCTGTTAGTTACCCGAGAAGCTACATAAAAATAAAAATAAATGAAATATTCCGAATTTTATCTTGTGACCTACTCGTCAACCATTCGGATTCTATTATAGTTCAACATAATACAATGGTTTGTCGTGACTACAATTTTGTTTTTTGGATGTTCATTTCTAGTCCTACTCTATTAGATGTTTTTTTTTGTATTAGGCAATTCACCCTGAAAAGAGTGCTTTATGCCAATTTAATATTTACTGTTTATAAGGAAAGTTATTTTTGATCATATGTTTAGATTATTTAATAATATAAATTTTGAAACGATTTTAGATGCTTCTTATAGTTCTATTGCCATAATTTCCAATTCATTTACATCTTCGCTTATGATAACAATATCATCCGCAGGTGACTTATGTACAATGATTTATTTAACTTTAAAGATGTCTGACGGGAGAATTCCACCAATATCAGATAGTATCATTAATTATGGTCTGAGTAGCTATGGCAGGACACACAAAACATATTAGCAAATATATGTAACCTAAAATTAAAACATTTAAAAATCATAATAAGCAATAAAATGAAAACTACGTATCAGAATAATGAAAAGGGTCTATTCAAACACTGTAATGTATTAGCTATATATTTTAAAGTAAAAATTGCTATCTTAAAAGACGAAAATGATAATAATAATCAGTTAAAAGTAAACTCACGTAGAAAAAAACCTACGACAGCTAAACTACTTAAAGAAATATATTTTACCTGTGTACAATAATGCATTTATTTGGCATGAGAACATGGGAATATCTCCTGCCAAAAATACTAAATGATGAACTCTTGCATACATATACACTACATGCCCAAAATATATTACCCACTTAAAAAGGTACATGATGAGGTCCGATGACGACTGATATGTGCTCTAGGAGCATGCTCTTTGAGTTGCTCGGCTGTCATAGGTCGTAACCTGTATCGTAATATGTACATATATTAAACTACTGAACTCGTCAACCTCTGTTAATCCCTGAGGGTTTCGATGGTTGACTATATGTTATATTAAAAATGTGAATGGATGACATAATTTTGATTTCTAAAAGTAGGTATTCCGTAGAAATCAAAAAAAAAATCTTACGGTCACGGATTCTTGCTATATTACTTATCATACTTATATGTAATTATTAACTTTATGTTACATTATAAAAACGAGTGGTTTGTGGGCAGTTGTGGCCAACACTAAACTCTCCACTAAGTAAATATTTTTCTTCTTGAAAGGTTGAAAATCCCTAAATACATTTCTATTAGATTCTTAAACAAATATTAGTTTTCCTGAGGACAAAAGTTTTTATGATACACCATACACACAAAAACTCATAGTATGCACTCTCCACGTGATACCTGTTTAGAAATTGATGAAAAAAAATGTTTCAACAATAGACAATCATGTATGAGACGATCCATAAATGTCGATGAGATAATGAATATGCGTCAAGATAGAAGGATGCGGTGTTTGGTTCTCTCTACCTACTTCATGAGAAAGATGGCATGTTAGTATGTTGATGAATACTATTGCATTCATAGTAGTTTAGAGTAAAAAATACATTTTTCTATAGAAAGACATGCAATATCAATATGAAGTTGATAACTCAATTTTCCCAAACAGAAGCTATTTTACTACTTTACTACATTTCTTATCATATAAATATGCAATGTCACATTTAATATATATATAAATATGCAATGTCACATTTAATATATATATAAATATGCAATGTCACATTTAATATATATATAAATATGCAATGTCACATTTAATATATATATAAATATGCAATGTCACATTTAATATATATATAAATATGCAATGTCACATTTAATATATATATAAATATGCAATGTCACATTTAATATATATATAAATATGCAATGTCACATTTAATATATATATAAATATGCAATGTCACATTTAATATATATATAAATATGCAATGTCACATTTAATATATATATAAATATGCAATGTCACATTTAATATATATATAAATATGCAATGTCACATTTAATATATATATAAATATGCAATGTCACATTTAATATATATATAAATATGCAATGTCACATTTAATATATATATATAAATATGCAATGTCACATTTAATATATATATAAATATGCAATGTCACATTTAATATATATATAAATATGCAATGTCACATTTAATATATATATAAATATGCAATGTCACATTTAATATATATATAAATATGCAATGTCACATTTAATATATATATAAATATGCAATGTCACATTTAATATATATATTTTTTTAAAGGTTGACAATCCATGAATGCACTTTTGAAGAGTGTATTTCTATTGTATCAAAATTCAAACAAAATGAGAACATCTCTATTTTCGAGACTGTGAGAGCATTTTTAATGTTTTAACAGATAAAATCATAGAGAAACGAGTGGGTTGTGGCTAACACTAAACTCTCCACACCATAAAAAGCGTTCATTTTTCCTTTTTGAAAGGTCGACAATCTCTAAATGTATTTTTATGTATTAAGTACATTTCTATTAGATTCTTAAACAAATATAAGATTCCCAGAGGGCAAAAGTTTTCACAATACACCATACACACAAAGACATTGTCAGGAAACTCATAGAATCTATTTTCTACATGATACCTGTTAAGAAATTTTAAGTAAAATTGCATTACTAGTAAGGTAAGCACGTATGAGAGAGTGTATCAATGTTGATGAGACGATGTATAATATGTGTCAAGATAGAAGAATGCAGTGTCCGGTTCTCACTGCCTAATCCTTGAGGAAGATAGAAGTGGAGAGTAAAAAATACACTTGTCTATAGAGACACATACAATATCAATATGAAGTTGATCACTCAATTTTCCCACACAGAAGCTATTTTACTTCTGTTATAGGTATACATTTTTCATACAAATATGAAATTTATTTCACATTGATATGGCCAACCATATATTTTCTTCTTTAATATTTGACGATATATGATAGAATAAAAAAGAGGACATAAGAAGAGAATGCAAGTTAAAGAAGGATATTATATGTAAAATGAAAGTGAATGCTTTAAGGTGGTTTGGACATATAGAAAGAATGAACGATGAACGACTGACCAAAAAAATATACATGGGTGCAAGAGATGGAGTGAATAGCAGAGGTCGACCCAGAAAGGGATGGCATGACCATGTGAATGATATTTTGAAAGAAGGAAACATAAAAAGTTTGAACAATCGACGAGCATGTATGATGAGACGATGCATGGATGTAAAGGAAGCCAGAAATGTGTGCAAAAATAGAGAAGTATGGCGCTCGATTCTCTCTGCTTACCCCGTAAGGGACATGGCGTGATGGTATGTATAATGTATGTATGTATGTATGTATGTATGTATAATATTTGACAATCCTTGGATGCATTTTTGATGAGTGTATTATTGTTATATCGAATTTTCAAACAGTATAAAAATACCTCGATTTTCCAGACCGTGAGAGCATTTTGAAAATTTGGACAGATGAAATCATAGAGAAGAAATTAACGGAAATATATATTATGGAAAACTAATCAGCTCTAGGTCTATGCACTTTATGATGTTAATATGAAATCGATCGGACTTATGTATAGTTCGGGCTGTAGAGAGGACACAAAAAGGATAATCCGTACGGCGCGGCGCGGCGTACGGAGTTCGCCGTACAAACACATCACGACGAAACTCACAGTGTGCACTCTCTACATGATACTCGTTGAGAAATTGATGTAAAAATTACGCTTTAAAATTGTAAAATCATGACTCTCTACTATTCCAAAGTAGTGGAGAGTAAAAAAAAGTTTTGAATTAAAAATTGCCTGACGAGGAAGTGGTATTTTACAAATCCTGTAGATTTAATTGAGTAATAAAAAAAAGTAATTTAAAAATAATCGAATCGAAGTTACTATTTACACGTTTGTTAAAACTAGGAATATCAGGTAGGTATACTGAATATTCATTGATCCTGTGTCGCTAAAAAAAACAATGGTGTAAAATTAATGCGGTAATAAGTGTAGGCGTAGAACGTATAATTTTTCGCTCAATTTGGTGTAATTCAACGACTGCATACTAAAATTGAAATGAAAAATGACCACTGTGAACTCTCATTTACCGTTTGCTAAGGACTATCTAGAAGTACATTTATGTGAATCCAGGTTAGGAGGGCACTGGTAGAAAATTACCACCTTTCATGGTACCTATTCCTGGTCACAACCTCCCATTGCTTGGAGGAAACCTCGCCTATAGCAATAAATCAAACCACTCCAGAATTATGTTGAATTTCCTGTCATAATTTTAATATAAACTATTAATTTAGTCCAAACAAACATTTACTTCCCATAATTCTGTTTGGTGCTAAACAAGAAACACTGCGACTAATCAGAATATTATTCATGAATTAAGTGTTTAATATTATGTACATGTGTATATTTTTATTAAGATGATAAAAATAACAAATTCTTAAAACAATATCAAGGAAAAAACAATATGTTAGAAAAACAAGCAATATACTTGATTCATATTTTTATTTTCCAATATCTTTATAGGCTAAGCGGATAAGTATATGTTTCCTCTATTTTTAAACGTAGGTATTTTTAAAATCAACTTCTCATCAGATATACTCGTAGGTAGATAGTGAAGACAATGGCATATTACTTCTATAATATTCTTACTGTCGGGGGGGGGGGGGACTGCTGTCAACGTACCTATTTTTCAATTTGATATACCATCATTATTTCTTATCAAATCGTTTTGAAAAAAATAATTTAGATAGTTTGGGTATTCATAAAGAAAAATGTATCTTTACTTTTTGATAATGTTCTGTATAAATTCTTGTAGAAAAATAATGGCATACCCCGATTTTCAACGTTTATCTTATATTTTTAATAAAATATAAGGCGTAGTTCAACATATTTTTTTTTAAATTAAAGAAGACAAAAATATGTAGAAAAATACGATGTGACGTTGCAATCATGCTTCAGGTTTAGAAAATAAACCTAAAAACATTTATTTTCCATTCAGCGCCATTGCGAAATATAAGTTTTTTTGGTTTTTTAACTTAACCTGATGCATTAATGCAACGTTACGCCGTATTTTTCTAGATATTTTGATCTTCTTTAATTTATAAAAAAAATATAATGCTCTATACCTTATAGTTTTTTAGAAATTTAAGATAAATGTCAAAAATTGGAGTATGCTTATTATTTTCCTACAAGAATATATACAGAACATAATTAAAAAATTGAGGTATATTTTTATTTATTAATATCCAAACTAACTAGGTTATTTTTTTCAAAATGATTCGTTTTGTGTTAATGACGCAAATTCAAATTGAAAAAATAGGTACGTTGGCAGCAGTCCCCCCCTTAAGATAATTTATTTCTCTTAACAGACCGACATAGTTTCTAGCCAAGATCCGTTAAATGTTGTATGGCCAGGTATATTATATGGTTTTTTAACTTGAAGTAAAAAAAAAAATACCAAATTTGAGGCTTCGCAGCAAATATGTTATGCATATCAGAATCAGGTCAGTGGTTATCAACATTTGAACATTTATTGCATTTCTCCACGTATCTTAAAAACCATAAAACATGGAAAATATGGAAATTTGTATGAATAATACTTAGACAAATACAATATCTTAAACTATTTTATTCAGAAAAACATGTTTTTTTTTTGACAAATTTATGTGTTTAACTGCCTATATTTCCAAATCTTTTCAAAATATCGAAAAATGCCGTAACACACCAACTAGAGAATTTAGTATTCCATAAAAATTTCATGCATTATACACCTCAATTAATTTTTTAATTTTTGTAAAAATTGAATTTAGTGACGACTTTCAATAGTTTGATACTTAATCTCCCTACAAACAAACATACTATCAAGCTGTTTACATATTCGAGGTAGGAAAAAATGTCTTACCTCCACACTAGACTGCCGACCACCGTGGCACAGTTGGTAAGCCGTTCGGTTTCTGTGCGGGCGTCCTGGGTTCGATTCCCAGCAGAGGAGAAATTTATTTAAATTCATTTCTCACACAAATATTGCTTCTCTGTTAGTTGGAAGAAATTGCCATATGGCAATAAACTCGCCACTTGCGCAGGGTGCAAGGAAGTGTTAATTATTATTATTATTATTATTAGACTGCGAAAATTCTGTTAAAATTGACCCAACGACAAGTTGCCACATTCTGGAGAAAACAAAAATAATAAAAGGTCTCCACCGGGAATAGTACTCGGGAGCTTTGTCTTGGCAGTCAGATATTTATAACGAACTTGCAGACCCGACAAACTCTGTCCTGCTCGAACTATTTGTGAAACAAAAAAATATATGCAACATATATTTAAATTATATGGATGTTATTATTCGCTGAGCAAACTTAAATTTTCTTGTTCGATGAGCCGCTAAACACTTTGAGGTTAGATTGATTGTCATTTCGTATATAACTGCTAGCCCTAAAACAGGGTTACCTAATTGGGCAGCAGTAATCTTCATAATAGTCTTTGTGATAAAGGTGTGAAAAAATTAATAAATAAATAAATAAATTGCAATACAGCATTATAATGGTCTGGACAGATTTCTTTGTTCTGTCAGATGGAAACATTGCTAATTCGACATTAGCGCCACCTATTATAATTTGTAGTGATATAAAATCATGTTTTTTTATTTTCCTTTTATTATATTAATGTTTTAAATTCCATTTTGTGAATCTAAACCACTCAGGACTCACACAAACACACACAAAAAATTTCATCAAAATCGGTTCAGCCGTTTAGGAGGAGTTCAGTGACATACACACGTACAAAAGAATTATATGAAGCGTGACATTGAGTACAATCTATTTCAAATTGATATCACGTGTACCGACATGTCCTACATATAGTACATATAGAGCTGATTTGTTATTAGATATTATACGTATCTAATAACAGAAATATCCCCAAATTAAAATATATTCAAGTATTCTCAAAAATTTCTAGACAAAGTGTTGGTATCATGTAATGGAGATATTAATATTTTTATGCGTTGGATTTCATTGGAAATTAAAATCTAAATAATAAAAAAATATATATAAAAAAAAAAAAAAAAAATTGAATGGGTTGTGGCCAACGTTCTACTCCTCACTACCAAGTCCCAAAAGTACCTATTCAAATTTTGTATGGAAAAACTTCATTTTCATGAAATGATTTTGTTAAATTATTTTTTATTTAAATATTTTATTATAAAGACTTGTTAATTCTTCATTGCCATTTTATGCCTTTTTAGCACTTTGAAAATAAAAATATCAAATATAAATTACCTGAGCTTGGAATCACTTTAAAATATTTGACAATTAAAACGAGTGGGTTGTGGCCAACGCTATGCTCCTCACTATGGAAAATTTTCAATATTTTTATGAAATTAGTTTGTTCAATATCTTTTTATTTAAATATTTTATTGTGAAAACTTGATATTTCTTCGATGCCATTTTATAAAAGTGCTGTGCCTTTTTACCAATTTGAAAATAAAATTTCATATTTTAAGTTTCCTGAGTTTGGGGTCACTTTAAAATATTTAACGTTTAAAAAAATTGAGAAGCTTCTATTCAGATATCCTTCAAGATCTAATGGGGTCTAAGCGAGTATTATATATACTTGTTTGCAAAATTTGTAAATAATTGAATGAGTACTTTAGTCTATAATTGATAAAGTAAAATAAACACGCCGTACATAGCACACACACAGACACACACACACACAGATACATTGTGATGAAACGTTCAGAATACAATCTCAACATGATACTAGTTGATAATCTGTAATAAATAACATCAAAAATTGCGAATTAATAATTCCCCACTATATCCCCTTGGGGTAGTAGGGCCTGCCATATTATATTACTTACAATATTATTTTCAATGCCAATCACCCTTCAGTGTTAAAACTAAACGTTATACTTAAAGGTCAGTAAATGCATTATGGTATTTTTAGCAACAAACAAAATAAGTACTTTGTAAACAATAGCTCATGTTAATCCACCTTTAAAAACAATCTTTAGCGTGTTTCAAATATACCTATATTAATAACATACAATATATTAACATTTATTGCTATTATAATTAGCTTTTTAATTTGAGTTCATATTAGGTTCTTTGGAAAGTTATTTCATTTTTTTGCCACACAAGAGACATGACACTCTCCTTTCAAGGCCGACGCTGTAGTGGCCGACGACGAAGAGCAGGACGAACGCCTTTGTCTCGCTCGGCAGTGACTCGTCAACTGTGGCGAATGTTGTTTGATTCGGGCACACCGCCGACGCAGACGTCGGGTCAGACATCCTGTGTTGACAATTGTGACGTCAAATCTGACAGGTCATGATTGCGTCGGATGCCCCCGGTGTTAGCCCGCCAAGCCTTCAGACGCCAACACGAGGACCGAGGGGTGCGGGGACAAGCCCATCCGTTCGATCGGTGTGCCTAAGGGCTTGCCCCTGCTGCCGATCTAGAGCGGTTGCCCCGCCGTTTGAGGTTGGATTCTCGGGGGCAGTGATTGAACCCGATAGATAGTGGATATTTGTGTTGTCCGACGTTGCGGCCGCGTCCGGGGGTGAACAGGACCAATGGGTTCTATAACGTCACCGGCGTGGAAGTGGTATCGCGATCTCCCTCATATCCAACGTATTCAATATATTGAAATTCAACTATCCTTCTATCTCTTTAGTGGTCTTCATGAAGAATAATCCTAACCGCTCTCTTGCAATATAGAGTTTTTGTATCACAAAATAGAGCGGTTAGGATTATTCTTAATTTGCGCCCTAGAGATTCCTACCGTGAATATTTAAAAAAATTGGGCATAGGTACTCACATTGGCTGGCGTCTATATTCAGAAGTGCGTTACCTATGCTCGACGCAATATGAAAAACACTCCTCTTAACTCAGATTATCATCGGTATAATACGCGAGGTGCAAACAACATAAGACCTGCAAAGTGCAGACTGGCAAATGTCGCAAATAGTTTTGTGGGACAGAGTATTAAGACAGAGTATAATGAACTGCCACCTCACATACGGTTTTTGAAAGAAGATAGTTTTGAGAGAGAGACGAAGAAGTATCTCGTTGATAAATCATTTTATAAAACTGACGAAATGCTAAATGAAAGATATTTCAATTAGCATAGAGTATTTTGTCTTTGTTTATTGATAATAATTTGTTTGTTTATAATCAACTAGTGAACACCCGGCAAACTTCGTATTGCCTGTATATTTAAAAATTGTCCTCCATAACCACCCGTCGCTTCAGACTCTTCAATACCTCCCATCCCTTCAGTACTTCCCGTCCCTTCAGTACCTTCCGTCCCTTCAGTACCTCCCGTCCCTTCAGTACCTCCCTCAGTTACTCCCGTTCCTTCAGTTACTCCCGTCCCTTCAGTTACTCCCGTCCCTTCAGTTACTCCCGTCCCTTCAGTTACTCCCGTCCCTTCAGTTACTCCCGTCCCTTCAGTTACTCCCGTCCCTTCAGTTACTCCCGTCCCTTCAGTTACTCCCGTCCCTTCAGTTACTCCCGTCCCTTCAGTTACTCCCGTCCCTTCAGTTACTCCCGTCCCTTCAGTTACTCCCGTCCCTTCATTTACTCCCGTCCCTTTAGTTACTCCCGTCCCTTCAGTTACTCCCGTCCCTTCAGTTACTCCCGTCCCTTCAGTCACTCCCGTCCCTTCAGTCACTCCCGTCCCTTCAGTCACTCCCGTCCCTTCAGTCACTCCCGTCCCTTCAGTCACTCCCGTCCCTTCAGTCACTCCCGTCCCTTCAGTTACTCCCGTCCCTTCAGTTACTCCCGTCTCTTCATTACCTCCCGTCCCTTCATTACCTCCCGTCCCTTCATTACCTCCCGTCCCTTCATTACCTCCCGTCCCTTCATTACCTCCCGTCCCTTCAGTAGGTCCCGGTCATACGCTCGACAATTCATCAAAGTTTCATTGAAATTGATTGAACGGTTCCAAGGATAGTCCACCTTCATCGGTAATATGACCTGATACCCGATGAAGAAGTAGAAGAAGAATTTTTTTTTAATCCAGAAACCATCCCGGGCATACACTCGACAATTCATCAAAGTTTCATTGAAATTGAATGAACGGTTACCAGGATAGTCCACCTTCATAGGTAAAATGACCTGATACCCGATGAAGAAGAAGAAGAAGAAAATTTTTTTAATCCACAAACCATCCCGGTCTTACACTCGACAATTCATCAAAGTTTCATTGCAATCGGATGAACGGTTCTCAGGATAGTCCACCTTCATAGGTAAAATGACCTGATACCCGATGAAGAAGAAGAAGAAGAAAATATTTTAAATTCAGAAATCATCCCGGGCATACGATCGACAATTCACCAAAGTTTAATTGCAATCGGATGAACGGTTCCCAGGATAGTCCACCTTCATAGGTAAAATGACCTAAAACTCGATGAAGAAGAAGAAGAAGTTAAAATTTTTTGATCCAGAAACCATCCCTGGTATACTCTCGACAGTTCACCAAAGTTTCATCGCAATCGGATGAGCGGTTTAGGAGCGCATTCAACACATACATAGATACATACATAGATACATACATAGATACATACAAACATTCAAATTTATAATATAGATGACGACTCCGAGTGCTCTGCTTGGGAGCCTATGGAGGATAAACCAATACTATACTATACTACTGTACTTCCGGGTAGACGGCGACTAGGATTTCAGGGATTTCATTTGCTTAGATTAAACAGAAAAGGACTTAAACTGTCTCCCTGCCTTATACCATTGTTTGCTTGGTTTAACACTTAAGCCAACTTAACAATACATAACTTACCTAAGTAACACTTAAGCCACATGATTTTATTTATGTTTTTTGTATTTGTATTTTTTTACACACCAGTCCAATCTCACCTAAAAATGCAACATTCTGAATAAGTGATGAGCCTCATTGCTGAACTATGTGAGAAATTATTTTGTCTCTTGTATTTTCGATTAGGGACGCCCGAAAACAACGATAATAGAAAATAGTGGAAGCACTATTCTTTCCGGGGCATTAATAATCAAATTTTAAAAAATATTTTAAATAACTAATCCTTTCGTACTAAATTATTTTAATTTTTTAAGTTAATAATAAATATAGTACAAGCGACTTAAAACAAAGAATGCCTTAATTTTCGTCTTTCATTATCACTAAAAAATCCGTGAATATACGAAATGACTTTTCAAACAACCCACTATATTATTAACCTTTATGGCTGGTCTAACTAGCTAGTTACAGCTTTTCAATTCGGTTTGTGAACTTTGAATGTTAATTAAAGATGTGTGATGTAGATATCGTGATATTTTTTGTGAAAAAAATGTGTAGACGAGATTGATATATTCCGTGTTAGAAACAAAGGCATGAATCTACCCCCCTCTAGAGTGGCCTTCGTGCAGGTTGAATGGCGGGGTCAAAAGATCCCCCCTAAGATAAAGAGTGTGGCCAGTTGATCAAGATATGAAGAAATGTTACCATTCATTGTTTTATAAAAATCTGTAAATCTGTAAATTAATCTATTAAATTATATCTTAATTACCGATGAATTTATTAATTAACATGTCGGCCTTGGTAGCTCAGTTGGTTAGGTATCTGACTGCAGATCTGAAGGTCTCTGGTTCGATTCCCGGTGGAGACACAGTTTCAGTCTGGATCTGTGAGACGATTAATATCGTATGTCTCCAGAATGTGGCAACTTGTTATTGGGTGCGTGTTTAATTAATATTTGACATAGTAGGTACCTGTTAGTTGCCCGAGAAGATATATGAAAAAAAACATGTAACTTTTGTACATATAATTGTTGGCACACTGGTGGGTTTGTTGCTAAACGGAAATTTCTTCCAACCAGCCAGTGTTAATGTTAATATAAAATACAATGTGTACTATGGCAATAATAATATGTTCGTCCTTTTCCTCATGACTGAGGATAGCGGCTGTAGTCCGTCACCACACGTATGGCCCGCCTCCATGCCAATCTGTTTTGGGCTGAACGCAGAGTACCAGTCACCGAAGACACCATTGTGGACTTAACCAAATCGCTCCATCTGGTCGGTGAGCGACCATGAGATCTCCGTCCTTCCACGCTACCCATCACAACAAGATTCTCGAGGCAGTCTGGTTCCCTTCTGGCAATGTGTCCAAAGAATTGAAGGATGCGTCTGTAACATATCGTCGATAGACGATCCTCGATCTTCAGCTCGTCTAGAATTGACACATTCGTTCTTCTGGCTGTCCATTGGATCCGCAACATCCGCCTCCAGCACCACATTTCGAAAGCATCAACTACTACTATGGCAATCTTCTTCTTCTTCTTCTTCTTCTTCAGCCCTCTGTCTTCCACTGCTGGATATAGGCCTCTTCCATATTCTTCCACTTCCTTCACTATGGCAATAACATGACAAAAATAACGATTACAGAAGAAATGTAAAAAAATACCCAAAAAAATATTGATATTATAATATTGTTCATAGCAATGATAGGAAGACGAAAGGATAAGGAGAAGAAGAGGTGAGAAAAAAAAAGAAAAAAAACAAGTTTTTTCTTATGGATGTGCTTTAGCCTTTTTGTGAATATGTTTTATGAGATAGCCGACGTAATATCAAGACTTCAAAATATTCTATAGCAAATTAATATAATTAGCACATCGAAAAAATATGTATGTTAATATTGTTCGGCTATATTGATTTGGATTATGATGTCAAGTTGGTAAAAAGGCAAATCACTTTCATAAAATGGTCTTTCATAAAGAATCATCAAGTTTTCGTAATAAAATAATTAAATAGAAAAATATTGTAAAAACTCGTTTTACAAAAATGTTGAAAATATTCCATATAAAATTTTAATACTTTGTGGAGTGACTTGCGACATGGTAGTGAGGAGTATAGGATTGGCCACAACCCACTCGTTTTTCAGTGCTATCAAAATCACAAGAAAAATGGACGTCTTCTTGTAGTCTTACCCCAAAAATCAAATTTTTTAATGTATTTTCGATTATCATTATTTAAACGTTCATTTCTTATATTTTTTATTGAACTGTTGTTTCATTTGCTTAATAGCAATTTTTTCATCTACAATGTTTTGATGTATTAATATTTTGAAATTTTGAAATGATTCTGTATCACCAAAATACTCGCACTTACAAAAACAATTTGATATTTTCATAAAATTGAACAATTTTTTTTTTATTTCATACAAAGTAAACAATTACATAAAACTTATTGCATAAAAGCAGGAATGTTTTTTATAATTTTTTTGACAACATTTCAACGTGGAGAAAACTTTGAAAGGGTGTCCTTATTTTTTATATTTTTTTTTATATCCAGGGTGTAGAAACTAGGATTCAAACAGCTTATCATTATGTCACGGCGCGCGGCGTTGCGGTCGACTTGATAACGGTTTATTTCACAGAAAGACATAATTTTCGAGACTTTCGTGTTTCGGTGATTACAATATGAGTTGGTGGTCACGAATGCATAAAACCAAAAATCGTTAAATTTGTGGGAGATCCTTATTATACCTACTGGCAATTTTGTTATTTTAAATATCACAAAATGGCCGTTGATGTTTGTGGTGTGTTGATGTGTGCGCACGCGCAATGAAACACGAGGACGTACGCATGTGCGATGTAGCAAGGATCTCAGTAGATCACGCGGATAGATCTTGTGTCGGTGTAGCATGGCCGGTGCGTTTTTAAGTCCACGTGAACAGTGTCAACACAATGTTCTTGAGAGGTCACGTAGATGAGTGTTTTATCAAAATACTACGAAATATATTTAATTTATTCAAATTTAATGACTCACAGAAAATGTTCTTATAAGCATGACGCAGCCTTTAGACTGGGGAGTTATGGTACATACATTAGGTTATTTATATTTAGACAATGAAACTGAAAATGACACCTTTAAAAAATATGTATTCGCAAAAAGCCATATATTAAATATATTAATACGTAGCACACTCCACACGTGGTTTGTATAACTCTCATAACTCATATATACCATAACGGCATATCCCACAATGTGGAGTAACCAGGGACAGATATGCGGGTGTGCATTGCTTCATAAAAGGAAGTACACACTAGTCTCGTATCACCTAAAAAGACAATATTTAAATTGTTTGGTGAACCTCATCGCTAAACTATTTTAGATGCTTTGCAATTTGTCTGTTGTATTTTCGATTACTCGGCGCTTATGGGACATTCGAAAATGATAAAAAAATATTTTTTACTCCTCATAACCCCAAGGGGATTCAACTGCGAGTAATGAATTCGAATTTTTATTGTTATTTTATAATTAGAATAAAAAAAAGGCTGGTACAAAAAAAGTTCCTTAGAAAAACTCAAGCATTAAATAATTGTGTTCTTTTTCCGTTAAGATATAAGATTTTGTATAATTTGTAGGTTTATTTATTCCTTATCTTATATTTTAAATATTCCAAGCAATATATTTATTTATTTATTTATTTAGTAGGTTCTCGGGCAACTAACAGGTACTATGTCAAATATTAATTTAACACGCACCCAATAACAAGTTGCCACATTCTGGAGACTTACGATATTAATCGTCTCACAGATCCAGACTGAAAACACAATTAAAAACTACTGTGTCTCCACCGGGAATCGAACCCGGGACCTTTGGATCAGCAGTCAGATACCCAACCAACTGAGCCACGAAGGCCGACTTAATAGAAGAACGAAGTTTTTAGTCGGAAACGGTAATATTTTGGTATTTTTCTACCTTTTTTTAAAATAACATGTAGACCTTTTTTATTCTGTGAATTTGAAGTTTAAAAGTAAATAAATAACACATATTTTTCTCTTAACCGAACCTTCGAAGAGGAGTTAGCTTACAAAAATGATGTTCTTAGCGCCTTCATAAATTCTTCTATACTGTATATTCTACTTTGTTTGTCGATTTTTCAAAAAAACAATATTTACAGTACCTATATTTTCTGTTTCTTTTTCAATTCAAAGAATATCTTGAACAAAAATCAATATTATTTTATAGCGCCCATGAATGTTAAGATATTCCTTAGGTCAAAATTCTCAAATACATTGTTTACCAACTGTTTACATTATGTGCATTATTACCAAAACCTCAAGGTCTCAATAATAATATATTTAAATTATAATTACCAACATTACAATATTCGACATGAGCAATGAAGGGGTGTGGTACCTACATACAAATTATATTGACTTAACTTTCAACTTTACCAAAACTATTTGAGATTTTATCAACCATATTATATATTTGATTATGCGGAGTATAACATTGCTAGTAAGAAACATTATAATATTTAATCACATTTAATGTTGATATATGAATTATTTTATTACGCAGGAAATTTCAGTGGAGTGAGATGTAAGAATCATGTTATATGCATTAATTTTTATTTTTAATAAATAGAAATTAAAACATTTTTTAAAGTGTTTCTATTTTTATTTATTAAAAATATAAATTAATTTAAATGGAATTCCATCAAGAACTGACGATCAAAAAGTTAAATATAATGTTATATGCATATAAAAATCGCGACCATGAATATATAATTTGAAAAGATTGAAATGAAAAAAGGCGTATGTAATGATGGAATATCTAGTACAATATCATGTGGACAAGTCCAAAGTCCATCATCATCATCATTGGCGCTACAGCCCTGTGTGGGCCCTGGCCTCCTCCAGAATCCTTCTCCAGCCGTCCCTGTCCTCCACCGCTCTCCTCCAGTTTGCAATTCCCATCGTTCTTATGTCGTCTTCTGTATCGTCCAGCCATCTTAGCTTGGGCCTGCCTCTACTTCTTCTGCCCTCTGGATTGGTATTAAGAACCTTTTTGGGGACACGATCATCATTCATCCGGCTGACATGTCCCAACCACTGCAGTCTACGTACTTTTATGACTTGTACAATGTTGGGTTCGTCATACAATGCCTGTAGTTCGTGATTATATCGCATCCTCCAAAGTCCATTATCATTTACTGGGCCAAAAATCTTTCTCAGGATTTTCCTTTCAAATATCAAGAGGCTGTTTTAGTCCTTTTTTGTTAAGACCAGCATTCAGCTGTATACACTACGACAGGTCTGAGAAGAGTTTTATAAATTAGGATGTTTGTTTTCCTTGTTAGTATTTTGGACCTAATATGCTTTATTAGACCATAATAGCACCTATTGCCAGCATCCAGTCTTGCCTTAATTTTGGTGCTGCAATTATTTTCATGAGTTACAATGGCGCCTAGATAGCAAAAAGAGTCAACCGATTCCACTGTATGTGTTTCCACATCAATAGGACGCAGGTTATCATTATGTGGTGTTTTTTTTTGCTATCATATATTTGGTTTTTGCAGTGTTAATTTTAAGGCCCATATTTTTCGCGGAGTTTTCAAGCCTGCGGAAGTCGTCCTTCATCCTCGGAAGAGTTCTTGAGATTAGGTCTAAATCGTCTGCATATCCCAATATTTGACTAGACTTTCTGAATATAGTCCCAGATGTCTCTATCTCCGCCTCTCTAATAACTTTTTCCAGGGCAATATTAAATAAGAGACAAGTCAGGAAATCACCTTGTCTTAGTCCATTCTAAGTCTTGAAGGGATCTGATATGCTGTTCTGAATTTTTACCCGACATTATGTATTAGACAGTCCAAAGTCCAGCTCGCCATAAATTCAACATTCAATTTTAGTCTCATTTTGTTGACTTGTAGGTACAATTTCGGAGGTTAAAGTTAGAATACCATAGACGTCGTTTTATTTTTACTTTTCACTACTATGGAATAGTGGAGAGTTATTATTTCACAATATTTTATCGTCACATCTCACGAAAATTATAGATAATTTTACAGTGCAAATGTTAGACAATAAATTGTCGAAAATCGGTCCACCACGTATGCAGCAAATAATGACGCCATTGTAATTTCATAATTCGTATTTTTCTATGGTTATTATGAATCATCTACGTCATGATAACGTTTTTGCGTGTCATTGAAATAATCAGTTTTATTTTTTTCGGGGAGTAAGGATTTAATTTAACGTTTCACAGATATTCTTTAGAAACAATTATTAATTTATTTAGTGTTTTTAACAAAACGAAAATATGTGAAATTATCATATTCAAGAAAGGTATCATGAAAACTTATTTTTTACAACTGACGAACTCTAAATGAAAGAGATTTCAATTGGCATGAATTATTTCTTTTCTTAGCTTTTGTTTTTAAATGTGTTCCAGGATTTAACTTTCTTAGCTTTTGTTTTTAAATGTGTTCCAGGATTTAATTTCTTTTTGTCTGTTTTTAATTGAAATTTGATTGTGACGACTCCGAGTGCCCTGTTTGGGAGCCAATGGAGAGAATATATACTATGAGATATTTGACGTGATATTTTGTACTATGAAATTGTGTATCCTCTGTAAACTGTACACTATAAAAACGTTCAATCAATTTCATATCGAAATATAATGCGTAAAATAGAAAGTCATCAAAGAAATTAATTCAGAAATTGTCAATATTTAAAAAGAATCGATACAAATATAAAATAACTTATAGGCCATAATTAACTTGTTTTCTTAAAATCAAGTTCTTACAAAACAAGTCGTTTGCATACCTTGCGTGAAATGGCTATAGGTACAATTGTGTGTGAAAATTAAAAAAAAGTTCCACTGAAGACTCGCAATATATTGACCTGTAACCTCCCTCGCACCTCAGGCAAATAGTCCACCGTATGACGGTATGACCGACCCCAGGGAGAAAGCAGAGTGACCTAAATAACTCAGAACAAAGTGACACGAGGTATTTAAACCAATTCACGCCAAATTTTATACCAAAACTAATTACCTGACATAAAGTATTTGTATTCTTATCAGGGGAAAATATCTCGGCGTTTCTAATGAAATTTTTATCACAATTTTATTCAAATAAACAGTGGAAACCCGTTTTACTATTTAATTCCAAAATCTTACTCTTTATGTGAAACAATCGTTAAGTGGAACAATTAATTTATTGTAAAATACGATAAAAGGGTTTGAAAAAAATGCTTTTATTAAAACTTAACAATCAGAGCCTCCTACAAGAATTATCAGAGCATTTTGAATGTTTTGGCAAATGAAACCATAGAGAAATAGATTGGAATGTGAATACATGAAATTAGAAATTTAAAAAAAAATTTCATGATAATTATTATTTTCGTTTTCATTCAAATATTTTTATAAAAACTTGATAATTCTTCAATATTATTTTATTAAAGTGATGTGCTGATGTGAGTATGTAATAGAACGATATATGATAGAATAAAAAATGAGGACATAAGGAGAGAATGCAAGATAAAGAAGGCTATTATATGCAAAATGAAAGTGAATGCTTTAAGGTGGTTTGGACATATAGAAAGAATGAACGATGAACGACTGACAAAAAAAATATACATGGGTTCAAGAGATGGAGTGAATAGCAGAGGTCGCCCCAGAAAGGGATGGCATGACCATGTGAATGATATTTTGAAAGAAGGAAACATAAAAAGTTTGAACAATCGACGAGCATGTATGAGACGATGCATGGATGTAAAGGAAGCCAGAAATGTGTGCAAAAATAGAGAAGTATGGCGCTCGTTTCTCTCTGCTTACCCCGTAAGGGACATGGCGTGATGGTATGTATGTATGTATGCATGTATAATTGCCGTTTTCAATTTGAAAATAAAAATATCGAATTATTCAAAATGTTTGGAGCTTGGGGTCACTTTTGAAATATTAGTCCTAAAAACTGACATGCACTAATCAGATTTCCTTGAAATCTAAAGGGGGGAAAGCGAAAATTTGAAAATAATCGAATGAGTACTTCATAGTAGGTATGTATATAATCGAAAAAGTAGAATAAACACGCCGTACATAGCACATAGTACCTACACAGCACACAAACATACACACAGATCCATTGAAATGAAACTTTCAGAATACAATTTGCAATAAAAAATATACTTTGCGAATTGCGAATTCATAACTCCCCTCACTTATTCATAACTAGTCATAATAGAATTCATACCTAGTCCTCACTACCCTTTGGGGGTAGTGAGGACTAAAAATAACCTTTGTGTATGAAAAACCGTTCAACTGTAAGTGAATGTATTTTTATATTTGTAATACACCATTTTTTAGATTGATTATCTTAAGTGAAGATTTATCTCTATAGAACATGTTTTTATAATTTTGTAAAATTTGACAGATGAAATCACTGAGAATGATTTTTTTTTTTTTTGCTTTACGACGAAGGGAGTTAAGCATGAGCGAATATTGTGATATGACTTGTCACAAAGCAATTGTGATACCGTATAACTTTTCATATCACATCAAAATTCGATCATACCTACTATACCTCTTGTTTCTGTTTCACTTGAATTTTAAAAGGCATTGACCGGTATCGACCTGTTGAAGAGCATCATCAACATATACGCTGTTAACACGATACCCGTTGAGGAATTGATAGAAAAATACTCTCAAAACTGTAAAATAATAACTCTACACTATAAAATACAAACAGATTTTTGTAGAATAAAAGCCAGCAACTCTCAAATTTACGTCAAAGTATACAGACTGATATTTTCTGTAAAAGGATACCACATCAGGTAACAGCGATTGGATGATATGAACCCTGAGTATTAGTGGTTTTCGGAAATGACAGACTTTGAAGTGTAGAAAATTGCTATTTTAACCAATTTTAACAAGTCAGTTATAGTATAAAGCGTTATTTTATGTTAACTATGGAAGAAATCACGTTGACTGGTGGAAACCCCTCGATAATATGATTTTTTAAATTCTCCGAGTTTGAATGGCAGTACTACGCCTGTCATTTGTTTGTGAATTGGCAATGTGTCACAAACACAAACCGAGATGACAAAAAAATATTAAACTTTATTACTTAAATTAACTTTGCTCTATTATATTTGAATTAAAATAAAAATTTCATATTAAATTAGTATTGGCAATAGTACTTACTTACCTAGCCACGTGAATTTGGGCGTAAAATACAGGTAGGAAATTTATTTAGCACGCTAAAAAACAAAATGGCAAACTGTTTGGAGGTTATAATGTCAAATTAACACGTCATCACTTCGTTTTCCCGATAAAAACTTTTAACGGTGTTTACCACTAAAACATTTCAAATTATTTCCCAACTGCCGTTACTTAGAATAGCATGGTATAAACTGATTCGCCATAAATAACAGAACATTATTAAATTTTGTGAAGCCTAATAAATCTATTTTTATACACTTCCTTTGTCCTAAAGTCTGTTTTATTTTTCATTTTCTCGTATTTCTTCGTGTGAAGTATCTTTATTTTCTTCAGAAATTAATTCACTTTCGGAGTGGTCATAATCCATGCTTCAGTGTCTTCTTTACATAACTTACAAAGTTTTTTAATATGTACTTATTAAATGAAGGGGCTAGTTAGGTTTTTATGTGAAACTAAAATCTATGGTTCTGTCCTTCATGAAATAACAGTTGGTAATTAAATGACGAAAAATATGCTTACATATTTTTATTATAAGTAGGTACTTATTTTTCGGATATGTTAGGTAAGTTCATATTTATTTAACGACGTTTCCACGGCCACGCATATGTTTTCAACAGTATTTTTATTATTGAAATTCATCTTTTCGAGATATTCTTTTTCTTCTTTTTATTCGATTTCTTACAGTGTAAAAATGTTATTAAATTATGATGAGAATTGAAATTATTGCAATATAGATTGAAAGTTAGCGGCCGTACTCTGCTGCAGCAAATTCGAATCCAATACCATCCGAATAGCTAAGAACCTACCCTTGTAGCAGAAAATAATGCGGTAGGTAGGTATGTTTTAATAGTTATAGTCTATTATTTGATTGTATGTTGCGTTCACTAAAAGAACTCCATTCGTGTTTTTGTGTTGGTATGATTGCATAGTTGCATTCTGGCGAATTTCTTTTTTTGAAGTTGCTAACATTTTAAATATTTCGCTACTCTGGAAATTAACGGAGACTTTGCTTTTACAAATTAATTTTAATGTTTTTGGGTGTATGTCAAAATGAAGTAAAACTATTGTTGCATTTTCACATATAAAATATGACAGTTAATTCTTGCAAACACTGCTCGTCCCGCACCTAGGTACACGCCAGTATCCTTCAAAACCGTGTCCTGATAACACATACATCGAATCCGCAACTCTTTCGTCCTTAACCGCTCCACCACACGCATTCGACTCGTTAAATTGCTAATTTTGTAAATACTTCAACGCAAGTGTGATAAGTATGTACCTACCACAATTGCCAACCATTGGGACAAAGGAGAATCAAGTAAGTGCGTGTGTTCCATCATTATCTTTTCTTTTTGTCTTACAGTTGTTGCAACTGCAACGTATTTTTTTTTTTAATAAATAGTGGACTGTATTTCATCCCTGCGAAATACAGTCCACTATTTATTGTTTATAATTCATACAAAACTGCGTCAACAAATACTACATAATTAATTTATATAACTTAGCGTTATCTAGCAAAGTGCAGTTTCTTACAACTGACAACACTAAAAAATCTTACCAACACAAAAATACGAAAGGTACCTATACTTGAAAGAAACGATTGAAAGAAATATCGTAAGTAAGATGAAAATAAATGCCCTAAGGTGGTTCGGCCACATAGAAAGAATGAATGATGACCGTCTGACAAAAAAAGTATACAAGGCTGATAAAAGAGGAATGAAAAGTAGAGGTCGGCCAAGAAAGAGTTGGCACGATCACATAAATGGGATTTTGAAAGATGGAGATGTTAGAAGTAAGAATAATAGAAGAGCGTGTATGAGACGATGTATGGACGTGAATGAAGCGAGGAATGTATGTCAAGAGAGAGGAGTCTGGCGTTCGGTTCTCTCTGCCTACCCCAAATAGGGAAATGGCGTGATGGTATGGTATGGTATGGTATGGTACCTATACTTATAGTGAAAGCATAATACGCAGGCAAATGGAATATAACCTCTAATTAAATTTTGAAATTGGGATCGGTTTTGAGTTTCAAGAGTAAGACTAATGCTGATGCTTACAAAATAAAATCAGCTATTAGCAAATACCATTGCATATTTTTAAAAAGATAAATCGGGACGATGAATGCACTGTCAATTTATTTATAGTAACAAAAAATATTTTCAACAAATTTTTTTATTATTTAGGTGTTTTTGCTATATGGCAATTTTAGCCCAGAGATGCAATTATGACATACCTACATTTTACAGTATTATCGTAATATACAATATGGCTTCATTGCGTTTGAAATATTTTGTAAGTCTTTGGTTTTTTGTCGGTTCTACATAATATTTAGTTATGTATGTTAGGACTGTTAATTACAAAACTCCTGTATTTGTACATAAAGTATGTTCCAACAGAGATTTATTCACGATAAAAAAATAAAATAGTAATTAATTTATTTTACTGGAATAGAGTTGGTTAATTATAGCGTTGACCTAATAAATAGGGTGAAAACTATTGTAGTCACATAGTATGTAGGTGGGTATGTGTCGTAGGGAATTTTCACCCTAACAGGTAAATCTCTAGGACCTTCCCATCCTCATTCCCACCCTTCCTCCTACTTCCATTGGTTCGAAATCCTCAGGACACGCGATGCGTGACGTCACTAGTCCTTCATTATGCATTCTTACGGTGACCAAACTCTTGACAATTTTTCAAACAATCTTGCATCTTTTAATGAAACCCCATTCAATGAATTGAACTGTTATTGTTGTCATTTTTTATTGTAGTGTGATTCAATCAACTAAATATTTGGGTATTATGATAGATGATGAATTCAATAAGCATCCAACCGCAAATTCAAAAAATATGTAATAAATTTAGAGCAATAGTAAATAAGGCGTGTTGTGGGTAGAAGAAACATGTCGTGGCTCCGAAATATAAGAGCCTGGAGAGGTAATCAGACCTATGGAGAGCTGCTCCATACTGTCCGAAATAGAGAGGCATTTACCCAAATTATTGCCAGCGTCGGGGGGATCTGACAATGCACTTCAAGATGAAGAAGAGACGAAAATGTACGTTATCAGAAAATAATATGTTCCTTTTGAAACCTTCAAAACAATGTACATACATGGCTAGGTTGAGCCTGTAATTCTGTATAGCTTTGTTGTACGAGGAAATACATTTAAACGTATTTTTAACCGATTTCCAAAAACGGAGGAGGTAAACTGATAGAATTCCCAACAGTAAAATTGTATTGATCATTTGGTCAAATTATTTAATAACATAAGGACAGGACAAATACCAACAGAATGATTGATGTTGAAATTCTTCTCACTCCCGAATAAAACCAACGCTTAATCTTGTAATGACTACAGACTCATTAGCATAATGAGTCATGCACTTAAAGTATTTCTAAGAATCCTAGTGATACTGGTCCGCCTCGGCCCCAGATCCGCGAGAGAGATCCACCGTCCTCCTACTCGAGTAGGCTGTGGTTTATTTTTTCGTGATACTTACCCAGATTCTTGATTATATTATTATTATCTATGATTTTCTTTTGTTTTTGTAGAATTTGGAAGAATATTGATGAACACATAGAAGTGACACAGTTCGGATTCCGTAATGGATTCGTAACAAGAGAGGCTTTTTTCTCTATACATACCTATGCGTACCCAAAAATGCATGCAAAAATATCTCGATCAACACAAAATGTGTATAGACTAGTATCATACCTTCATGGTATAGACCAGTGGTCGGCAAACTTATTGGCCAAGGAGCCAAATATGTACATTACAACGATTCAAAAAAAATCTGAGAGCCAAATCTGTTTTCTAATTTAGTAAACCTTTATTATGATTTTAGACCTTCATTAAATTACGGGTAGGTACACTGAATAAAACTTGATTTCACACTTAATAAAGATTTATTCGTTATTAAGCAATAATATGAAAGAAAAGTATCCATAAATTTAAATCATGACAATGAATGACAAACACTTAATGCGAACAAGTCCTTGCATCTCCTTGGAAAGTTTCAGTAAGTCAGGTTTGTATGTTGTTGTTTTTAATTTTAGGCATGATTCCAGGTTCTCATCAATAAGACGACTTCTCATTTTACTCTTGATAAAGTTCATGCCTGAAAAATATTGTTCGCATGATTATGTAGAACCAAAAAGGGAAAGACCAGCAAACGCGAGTTTTTTCAGCTGATCGTAAGAGTCAGGAATACTATTCCAGACGTTGAAAATGATCATGTCTTCCTTCTCCGGGTCTTTCAAAGCAGACCACTTGTGTTGTGAACTAAGATCATATTTGTTCTTCTCCAATATTTCCAAATCAATACAAGAGTTTAGAATTTAGAGCTCCATATTTCCTTGTTTTTTAAATCCTGCAATTGTATTTCAAAGTTACCAATGTCAATGCCAAAAGGAGAAAATTTCAACTCAGTTATCATAGCATTAAGAGGATTTTTGACGAATGCTAAGGTCGCTCTACTGTTTTTAAACTCTTGAAACCCGTGTTCGTGTCCGTGGATATTTGTGCCAGAGCCGCACTCAAGGAGCCAAAGAGCCGCATGCGGCTCTGGAGCCGCACTTTGCCGACCCCTGGTATAGACCGTTCATTATAATAACTCTTTTTACATCTTCATGTTGGAAAGCGTGCGAAGTGCACTGTTTTCAAAAATTGAGAAAACAGATATAAATTTATATGTATGCACGCTTGCCTACATAAAGATACAAGAGTAGTTAAAATGAATACATACATACGTACATACATACCATCACGCCATGTCCCTCACGGTGTAAGCAGAGAGACACGAACGCCACATATTTCTAACATTTCTATTATAATGAACGCCGAACGGTACATATAATGCATATATTTTATCGATTACGAAAAACCCTTTAAAAATATAAAACTTATAGAACTATTACAAAGGATAGGGTTGGACGGAAAAGATTTAAGAACTATTGCAAGCCTTTATTGGAATTGAAATACTCATGTTAGAATTAATAAGACCTCACCACTAAAGATATAAAAATCCTAAAGGGAGTCAGACACAAGGATATATACTTTCGCCCATGTTATTCAACCTGTACTCGG
>OY754971.1:25000-30000 GCA_963576475.1 Molanna angustata | reverse complement strand
AATCATTGTAGGATTGTTGCCACTTTTCCATAGTTTTTGATCTTATTAACTTTTTGGCATAAGTCAGTGGAAATTTGTTATATGTTGGTGAGGTCTTTTTCAGGGTTGCCTGTCTTGCCAGTTGATCTGCTCTGTCGTTTCCTTTAATACCAGTATGCCCTCTTATCCAGTTTACTTTGACGACCCTACCTTCTAGCTGTAGCTTTGTCAGTGTCATTTGTGTTTCCACCACTAATGGGTTCACCGACTGCATGTCTGTGATGCTTTGCACTCCCGACATGCAATCGGTGAAGATACCCATTTCTGTCCATTGATTTACGGGTTGACTTGTTATCCACTGTAGTGCCTCTCTTATGGCAATCATCTCTGCTTGAAATACAGAACAATAGTTTTCCAGTTTAAACGTTTTAGTGGTCAGTTCCTCTTGTCCTTCACCGTATGCAACGAAAGCTGCGCCGACTTTACCATCCAATAGGCTGCCGTCGGTGAAAATTTGCAGTTCTCCTCTTTTTGGTCGTGGCGGTTCTTTTTCAAGCATCTTAGTGTCCATGATTACCCGTTTCGCGGGATGTGGAAGGCTATAGAATTTCCTGACGCCTTGGTATTTCCTATCGTTTGGCAAACCTTCAACGGTTCCTTTTGTTTTGACCTTTCTGGTTTCCATAATTTCCTCAATTTGGTATTCCAAGGGGATAAAGCCAGCCAGTACCTGCGCTGAGGTTAGCGACACTGTTCGGTATCCCTTGCACGCTCTTATTGCAAAGGTTCTTTGTACTCGATCCAGTTTTCTTTTATTGGCCTTCCTTTTAGCTGCACTGCCCCATATCGATGCGGCATATGTTATAAGGGGTGCGATGGCCCCTTTGTATAATGTACTTAATACCGCGTGTGAGGCTCCCCAGGTAGGTTTGGCTGCTCTTATCAATTTGTTAGTGAGGTCCGATGCTTTCTTGCAGGTTTCGTCTATGTGTTTCGACCAGTTAAGGTTTTTATCGAGGTATACGCCCAGTATCTTGAAATGATCAACTGGTGTTAGCTGTTTACCATTCATCAAGATTGTGGGATGGCATGCCTTTCGCTTGGTCAGTATCATAAGGTGTGTCTTTTCTTCAGAGAATTTTAATTTTACTTTTCTTCCCCACTTGCAGATGTTGTCCAGAGATCTGTTTGCTTTGATTTCTAGGTCGAGAACAGAGTCGCCTTTCACCAGTAGCAGCACGTCATCGGCGAACGCTCTGACCTCTATGCCGTCTTCATAGTGTGCCTGCAAAAGATCGTCCAGAATGAGGTTCCAAAAGTCAGGCCCACAGGACGATCCCTGGACGCATCCTTTGTTGGTTGTCTTTGCAACTGTGGCGTTCGCGAAGGTGAGCTCGACTTTCCTTTCGTGCAAATACGACACTATCGTAAAGAAGAGATTCCTAGGGCAGCCCTTTTCGCGTAGCTGGTGCAATAAAAAGGGCCACCAGGCATTGTCAAACGCACCTTTAATGTCGAGAGAAATGGCGGCAACTATTTTTTTGCTTCTAAGTCCTTTTTCTATGCTCGTTACTGAAGCTTCCAGTGCGTCCACTGTGGATCTTTGGCGTGTGAAGCCGAATTGGTTCTCGCTAAGGGTCTTAGCATTTTGAAAGTTCCAGTTAATTCGGTTGGCCATTAGTTTTTCCAGCACCTTTCCGAACACCGGCAGTAGACCGATGGGTCTGTAAGAGTTTATGTCTGCGATGTCGGTTTTGTTGCTCTTTGGTATTGTGACCACTTTTGCTACTTTCCAGGCCCTGGGAAAGTAGTGGAGTTCCAGGCATTTGTTGAACATTTTTGTGATGAGGTCGGGTTTGAGTTTATAAACTTCTAAACATATGTCCGCTGTTAAGCTATCATGTCCTGGTGCCTTGTCCGGGTTCATGTGTTTGAAAATGGTCTCTATTTCCAATGCTGTAAACTGTGGATCATTATTAGTATCAGGGGGTGTTTCTGAGCTCGCTCTGATGTTGGCCTGGTCGCTGGTTTCGTTTGTGCTGTTATCATCAGGGTAAAACTTTTCCAAGAGTTTAATTGCTGTCTCCTCTGCGTCTTTGAAGAAAGTGTTGCCATCCTTCATGGTCGCTGGTGGTGTCCATACGGTGTTCCTTGCTAAGATTCTATGAATGGCGTCCCAAGCTGTTTCCCTATTTTGCACTGTGCAGTGAGATTTCCACGATTCAGTTTTTGCATTCAATATGGCCATCTTATACTCTTCCTTTTTCTTGATATAATCCGGTAGTGTTATGAGCTCTCGTCTTTGTGGGTTTGAGTTTTGTAGCTTGTGTTTAGCGGTCCTTAGCGATTTTTTGAGTAGTTTCAGGTTTTCGTTCCACCACGGTTTCGGTTTGGTGTTGAGTTTATTTCGAGACCTTTTTTTCATAGACTCATCACACGCTTGTTGTATCCTGCCAGTTAGCCATTCGACTGCCTCGTCTAATTCATTTGGAGATTCTACCTCGAACAAATTGCTTCCACGAGGATCGTTCAAGGGTTCTAAAAGGCAGTCCCTAAATTTTGTCCAGTTTGCTTTTCGACTGCTGTAAATTTTTGTGCTGTTTTGGTTGGGTGAGTTTGCTGTGGCCTCAATATTAAAGGTTATTGGGTTGTGATCGCTGATGTAATTGGAGTCCCGTAGAACTTCCCAGTTGTGAATTGTTTGAATGCAGTTTAATGAGCAGACAGTTATATCGATGACGCTACTGATGTGTTGGGTATTACGGTAAGTTTCGAAAGTTGGCGTGGATCCAGTGTTGATTATTTGTAGATTGCAGCTTGAAAAGCAGTCGAAGATCAAGTCTCCCCTTTTGTCTGTTCGATTGCTCCCCCACCAGATATTTTTCGCGTTGAGGTCACCTCCAATAACAAGATTTGGTCTGTTTGCTCTTTCGATGTTGTTGAGGACGTTAGCTACGTCAGCGGTGGGCTCGAGATATACTGACCCTAATGTCACATGTGTCTCTTGGGTGGGGATCTCGACGAAAACAGCGTTGCCATCGGAGAAGCCGCTTAGAAGAAGTCCATCAATTTCCGGGTTGAGTATTATGACTGCGGCTTTACATGGTAAGTCGCGACTGTGTTTTCTTTGGAATACCTTCACTCCATGGGGTGCCTTGACCATTCCAGTGTTTCCAGTGTATGGTTCTTGGAGTAACACTATATCAGCTTTGTGGTGATTGAAGAATACCTCCTCGAGAGCAGCGCGACATCTTTGGATATTCCATTGAAGAATTTTCCAGTGGAGAGTGACGGTTGTTGCAGGTGTTGATGTTGATGTAGAAGCCATATTAGAAGTCTATTCTTTCCAGTGTTCGCTGTATCGTGCGAGAGCGGAAAGGACAGTCCCTGGAGTTGGCTCTATGCTTGGTGGCGTCAGATTTACCCTTCGCCATTTTTATACAGTTCCAGCATCGGTGGTCGTCCGGTTTATCTTTCTTCGTGCAGGTGATCGATTTGTGGTCCCCTGCGCAGTGCAGACAGCGGTCCTTTGTCTCTGTGCACCTGATTGACGAGTGGCCGAAGCCCATGCATTTAAAACATTGCATGATTGGGCAGCTGTCTTCTACTCGAACTCGCTGAAAACCAATGTTTACTCTTTCTTGCTTCAGCATGACGAGTCGCACTTCGTTTTTTACTATGAGGATCACATTCCTCAGCCTGTCGCTCTTCCTGTTGTTGATGCTTCTCTGGATCCTGATGGCTTCTGTGTCACTTCCAGCTGCTTCTAGAATGGAGTCATTCTGCTGAAGGATTGACTCAATTATTTCGGCATCCTTGGTTTCCTTCTCGATGCCCTTGAGAATAACTGAAGGCTTAAGTCTCTTCCCCTCGCAAGCTACCAGGTTGCCCCTCGTCAATGTTGGTAGTGCTGTGCGGATGGTGTCGGCGTCGGTGTGAGTGGGACATTTGATGATAACTTTGTTGTCCCTCGCGGAAACCATAGAACTTATTCCGACCCTGAGTTCAGATGGCTTAACGCTCTGCTTCAAGGTGTTTTTGATGTCGGAAGTGGTCATGGTCTTGTCGGTGGCAGTAACAATTACTGCATGAGATGGAGCTGTTGTGGCTGCGACGGATGAGTAGCTGGGTTGGTGTGTGGTGCCGGTTGTCGATTTCATTGCGCTTGCAGGTGCTCCTGTGGATCCGCCACCATTTTTGTTAGACCAGACCGGCGGCAATGGCTGCGCGCTGTGTTCCAAAACAATTTTGGTGAGTTCGTCTAGTTTATTTGATTGATCATCCAGTTTTTTGGTGATCTCGCTTAGCTCAAATTCTGTATGTGAGTTGCAAGGCACCGTGCCAGCTTCAGATGTAGTTCCGCTTCTTTTGTCAGCCAGCCTACTGATTATTCCCAGCAATCCATCGAAGGTTTTAATAATCATATCCTTAATCTCTCTTTTGAGATTGCCGGAACCCTTGAGAGCCTCCGTAGCCGCACGGATCTGGATGCTGGCGTCATTAACAGGATTTTCCGTCCGTGGTGCTTTAGCGGGTGTTGGCGACAACTTTGTTGAGAGGGATACATCTCTTGAGCTCAGTTCGGATTTTGACCCCTTGGTCAGAGAGATTTTACGGCCCGCAATCGTCTTTGGCTGAGTTTCTGCCATCTTTCGAGATTCCAGTCTTCGAGGATCGAACGTATTTAAAGAAACGCTAGGATAGAGAATACGTTTAGTTCGACACTAACAAATCACTCAAATAAACGCTTAGTTCGACACTGACAAATCACTGAAGAATTTAGTATGTAAAACCTCGACAACACTTGACAACCCTCGGCAACACTCTGAACTTTTAAAAGGGGGTAGAACCAATAATTATTCAGAAATTGTTATACGCAACATAAATATGCATTCATAAACACTGTTATACCCAAAACACAGTTTTTCATATAATTTATTCCATACAAATTAGTATGGAGACCCAAGTGGTCAGACGCGAAACCCGAAAATGGAACCTCGATAGTATATGTCCTCAAAAAT
>OY754971.1:20000-22500 GCA_963576475.1 Molanna angustata | reverse complement strand
AGTGCACTTTAAATTTATCATGTAAGTATTTTAAACTACAATATTACACTTAGGCTATATTAATCATATGATGTGCATTTTGCATTTATCATATAAAATATTTATAACAAACAATATTACATTAAGGTTACATTTATCATATAAAGTGCATTTCGCATCTATCATATAAAGTATTTACAGCAACAATATTACATTTAGGTAACATTTATCATATAAAGTGCATTTTGCTTATATCATATAAAGTATTTATAACAAACAATATTACATTTAGGATGAAGTGCCTTTTGCATCTATCATATAACGTATTTATATTTTTCATATAAAGTGCATTTTGCATTTATCATATATAGTATTTGTAACTACAATATTACGTTTGGGTAACATTTATCATATGATGTGCATTTTGCATTTATCATATAAAGTATTTATAACAACAATATTATATTTAAGTTACATTTATCATATAAAGTGCATTTGACATCTATTATATAAAGTATTTATAGCAGCAAAATAACATTTAGGTTACATTTATCATATAAAGTGCATTTTGCATATATCATATAAAGTATTTATAACAAACAATATTACATTTAGGATACATTTATCATATGAAGTGCATTTTGCATCAGTCATATTAAGTATTTACATTTGTCATATAAAGTGCATTTTGCATTTATCATATAAAGTATTTATAACTCCAATATTACATTTAGGTTACATTTATCATATGATGTGCATTTTGCATTTATCATATAAAGTATTTATTACAACAATATTACATTTAGGTTACATTTATCATATAAAATGCATGCTGCATTTATAATACAAAGTATTAATAGCAACAAAATTACAATATAACTTGTTAAAGTTCGACTTAATACTATATAGCTTTAATGTATCAATTACTATTGACTGTCAGATAGAGTAATTACTATTTACATAATATGTGTCTATCACTCGATGTGATTATCAATGAAAGTTTTAATATCTTAACACTTGGATATTAAATTTTGCAGCCTACGCATAGCAGCTCTACGTTGCACTATCAATATATCTCTTGTAGTCTCCGTCACTAATCACTAACCAGCTCACTTCTTTCTTTGTTTACTTCTTTTATTCTTTTATTAATGTCAATTACGTAAGTTACAAATTTTGGTAGCAATCTTTCATGTTTCATTATCTCAGACACTTGAACCATGTCCAGTCCTTCCCTCCGGCATTCTGCATCCAATCTATTTCTCTGCAGACTGAATATAGTACATGTCGTTAGCAGGTGCGTAACATCTTGAGGGGTTTCATCATCGCATGGGCAAGTTTCGTTGTCAGTCAATTTAAATCTTTTGAAGTAGCTGTTGAAGCATCCATGTCCGGTCATAATTTGAGTAAGCTCGAATGTGGGTTGCACCTTTCTAAGAAAATGTAACGCGCTATTTATATCTGGAAGAAACAGCTTGGTTGTGTTTCCTGTAATTGATGATTTATATCTCTCGTTCCATTTCTGAATTGTCCTCAAGTGTACCATTCTCCTGGCAAAACTCCAAGGAAAATAGTCATAATCTGGCTGTACCTTTTTCAAAGTAGCTTCTCTGGCTAGGTTAGGTTAGGTTAGGTTAGGTTAGGTTAGGTTAGGTTAGGTTAGGTTAGGTTAGGTTAGGTTAGGTTAGGTTAGGTTAGGTTAGGTTAGGTTAGGTTAGGTTAGGTTAGGTTAGGTTAGGTTAGGTTAGGTTAGGTTAGGTTAGGTTTTTTTTTTTTTTTTTTTTTTTTTTTTTTTTTTTTTTTTTTTTTTTATGTATCAGTCCTTACAATTCCTCGCTTATTATGTACGAGGTTTGTTACTTTTTTATTTTACATATAACAAATTAATTTAGTATTTTTCAGGTAAAACTACACAAATTTAACACTTTTCCAGTCAAAACCATTTGTCATTGCTCCCCACTATCATCTGTATGATTATCATAATCCTTTATTATCACCATCCAACAACATCATCTTCTAGTGCTGTCAATGGTATTATTATGTAGTTCCGAAGATCAAAAGTTAGTACAAATAACATAGTAGATCAGCATAAGAACAACAATAGTAAGCAAAAAAAAACACAGTTAAAAAAACATAGCAAATGAAATAAGTATTTAGTAAATGAGCATTGGCAAACATAGTAAGTAAGCCTTAGTAAATCAGCATATGAATTATCACCATAAATAACAATCATGAACAACAGCAGACAACAATACCGGAAATAAAACTGTTGTAAACATTTCCCAGTTGTGAATTCATAGAAATACAAAAGAGGATCGATCGTTAGTAAAACGAACATATTAAGTAATCGTAAGAAGAACATAGTTGAGACATAGCAAAAATAAAAATAAAACATAGTTGATAAGCATAAGTAAATCATAGTAAATAAGCTTAAGTAAAACATAGTAGTAAATAATCACTAGAAATATCTAGCATAAGTAAATACACGAATAAACAACAATTGGAAGCGTATTCCATTTGTAAG
>OY754971.1:0-12500 GCA_963576475.1 Molanna angustata | reverse complement strand
TTAGGTTAGGTTAGGTTAGGTTAGGTTAGGTTAGGTTAGGTTAGGTTAGGTTAGGTTAGGTTAGGTTAGGTTAGGTTAGGTTAGGTTAGGTTAGGTTAGGTTAGGTTAGGTTAGGTTAGGTTAGGTTAGGTTAGGTTAGGTTAGGTTAGGTTAGGTTAGGTTAGGTTAGGTTAGGTTAGGTTAGGTTAGGTTAGGTTAGGTTAGGTTAGGTTAGGTTAGGTTAGGTTAGGTTAGGTTAGGTTAGGTTAGGTTAGGTTAGGTTAGGTTAGGTTAGGTTAGGTTAGGTTAGGTTAGGTTAGGTTAGGTTAGGTTAGGTTAGGTTAGGTTAGGTTAGGTTAGGTTAGGTTAGGTTAGGTTAGGTTAGGTTAGGTTAGGTTAGGTTAGGTTAGGTTAGGTTAGGTTAGGTTAGGTTAGGTTAGGTTAGGTTAGGTTAGGTTAGGTTAGGTTAGGTTAGGTTAGGTTAGGTTAGGTTAGGTTAGGTTAGGTTAGGTTAGGTTAGGTTAGGTTAGGTTAGGTTAGGTTAGGTTAGGTTAGGTTAGGTTAGGTTAGGTTAGGTTAGGTTAGGTTAGGTTAGGTTAGGTTAGGTTAGGTTAGGTTAGGTTAGGTTAGGTTAGGTTAGGTTAGGTTAGGTTAGGTTAGGTTAGGTTAGGTTAGGTTAGGTTAGGTTAGGTTAGGTTAGGTTAGGTTAGGTTAGGTTAGGTTAGGTTAGGTTAGGTTAGGTTAGGTTAGGTTAGGTTAGGTTAGGTTAGGTTAGGTTAGGTTAGGTTAGGTTAGGTTAGGTTAGGTTAGGTTAGGTTAGGTTAGGTTAGGTTAGGTTAGGTTAGGTTAGGTTAGGTTAGGTTAGGTTAGGTTAGGTTAGGTTAGGTTAGGTTAGGTTAGGTTAGGTTAGGTTAGGTTAGGTTAGGTTAGGTTAGGTTAGGTTAGGTTAGGTTAGGTTAGGTTAGGTTAGGTTAGGTTAGGTTAGGTTAGGTTAGGTTAGGTTAGGTTAGGTTAGGTTAGGTTAGGTTAGGTTAGGTTAGGTTAGGTTAGGTTAGGTTAGGTTAGGTTAGGTTAGGTTAGGTTAGGTTAGGTTAGGTTAGGTTAGGTTAGGTTAGGTTAGGTTAGGTTAGGTTAGGTTAGGTTAGGTTAGGTTAGGTTAGGTTAGGTTAGGTTAGGTTAGGTTAGGTTAGGTTAGGTTAGGTTAGGTTAGGTTAGGTTAGGTTAGGTTAGGTTAGGTTAGGTTAGGTTAGGTTAGGTTAGGTTAGGTTAGGTTAGGTTAGGTTAGGTTAGGTTAGGTTAGGTTAGGTTAGGTTAGGTTAGGTTAGGTTAGGTTAGGTTAGGTTAGGTTAGGTTAGGTTAGGTTAGGTTAGGTTAGGTTAGGTTAGGTTAGGTTAGGTTAGGTTAGGTTAGGTTAGGTTAGGTTAGGTTAGGTTAGGTTAGGTTAGGTTAGGTTAGGTTAGGTTAGGTTAGGTTAGGTTAGGTTAGGTTAGGTTAGGTTAGGTTAGGTTAGGTTAGGTTAGGTTAGGTTAGGTTAGGTTAGGTTAGGTTAGGTTAGGTTAGGTTAGGTTAGGTTAGGTTAGGTTAGGTTAGGTTAGGTTAGGTTAGGTTAGGTTAGGTTAGGTTAGGTTAGGTTAGGTTAGGTTAGGTTAGGTTAGGTTAGGTTAGGTTAGGTTAGGTTAGGTTAGGTTAGGTTAGGTTAGGTTAGGTTAGGTTAGGTTAGGTTAGGTTAGGTTAGGTTAGGTTAGGTTAGGTTAGGTTAGGTTAGGTTAGGTTAGGTTAGGTTAGGTTAGGTTAGGTTAGGTTAGGTTAGGTTAGGTTAGGTTAGGTTAGGTTAGGTTAGGTTAGGTTAGGTTAGGTTAGGTTAGGTTAGGTTAGGTTAGGTTAGGTTAGGTTAGGTTAGGTTAGGTTAGGTTAGGTTAGGTTAGGTTAGGTTAGGTTAGGTTAGGTTAGGTTAGGTTAGGTTAGGTTAGGTTAGGTTAGGTTAGGTTAGGTTAGGTTAGGTTAGGTTAGGTTAGGTTAGGTTAGGTTAGGTTAGGTTAGGTTAGGTTAGGTTAGGTTAGGTTAGGTTAGGTTAGGTTAGGTTAGGTTAGGTTAGGTTAGGTTAGGTTAGGTTAGGTTAGGTTAGGTTAGGTTAGGTTAGGTTAGGTTAGGTTAGGTTAGGTTAGGTTAGGTTAGGTTAGGTTAGGTTAGGTTAGGTTAGGTTAGGTTAGGTTAGGTTAGGTTAGGTTAGGTTAGGTTAGGTTAGGTTAGGTTAGGTTAGGTTAGGTTAGGTTAGGTTAGGTTAGGTTAGGTTAGGTTAGGTTAGGTTAGGTTAGGTTAGGTTAGGTTAGGTTAGGTTAGGTTAGGTTAGGTTAGGTTAGGTTAGGTTAGGTTAGGTTAGGTTAGGTTAGGTTAGGTTAGGTTAGGTTAGGTTAGGTTAGGTTAGGTTAGGTTAGGTTAGGTTAGGTTAGGTTAGGTTAGGTTAGGTTAGGTTAGGTTAGGTTAGGTTAGGTTAGGTTAGGTTAGGTTAGGTTAGGTTAGGTTAGGTTAGGTTAGGTTAGGTTAGGTTAGGTTAGGTTAGGTTAGGTTAGGTTAGGTTAGGTTAGGTTAGGTTAGGTTAGGTTAGGTTAGGTTAGGTTAGGTTAGGTTAGGTTAGGTTAGGTTAGGTTAGGTTAGGTTAGGTTAGGTTAGGTTAGGTTAGGTTAGGTTAGGTTAGGTTAGGTTAGGTTAGGTTAGGTTAGGTTAGGTTAGGTTAGGTTAGGTTAGGTTAGGTTAGGTTAGGTTAGGTTAGGTTAGGTTAGGTTAGGTTAGGTTAGGTTAGGTTAGGTTAGGTTAGGTTAGGTTAGGTTAGGTTAGGTTAGGTTAGGTTAGGTTAGGTTAGGTTAGGTTAGGTTAGGTTAGGTTAGGTTAGGTTAGGTTAGGTTAGGTTAGGTTAGGTTAGGTTAGGTTAGGTTAGGTTAGGTTAGGTTAGGTTAGGTTAGGTTAGGTTAGGTTAGGTTAGGTTAGGTTAGGTTAGGTTAGGTTAGGTTAGGTTAGGTTAGGTTAGGTTAGGTTAGGTTAGGTTAGGTTAGGTTAGGTTAGGTTAGGTTAGGTTAGGTTAGGTTAGGTTAGGTTAGGTTAGGTTAGGTTAGGTTAGGTTAGGTTAGGTTAGGTTAGGTTAGGTTAGGTTAGGTTAGGTTAGGTTAGGTTAGGTTAGGTTAGGTTAGGTTAGGTTAGGTTAGGTTAGGTTAGGTTAGGTTAGGTTAGGTTAGGTTAGGTTAGGTTAGGTTAGGTTAGGTTAGGTTAGGTTAGGTTAGGTTAGGTTAGGTTAGGTTAGGTTAGGTTAGGTTAGGTTAGGTTAGGTTAGGTTAGGTTAGGTTAGGTTAGGTTAGGTTAGGTTAGGTTAGGTTAGGTTAGGTTAGGTTAGGTTAGGTTAGGTTAGGTTAGGTTAGGTTAGGTTAGGTTAGGTTAGGTTAGGTTAGGTTAGGTTAGGTTAGGTTAGGTTAGGTTAGGTTAGGTTAGGTTAGGTTAGGTTAGGTTAGGTTAGGTTAGGTTAGGTTAGGTTAGGTTAGGTTAGGTTAGGTTAGGTTAGGTTAGGTTAGGTTAGGTTAGGTTAGGTTAGGTTAGGTTAGGTTAGGTTAGGTTAGGTTAGGTTAGGTTAGGTTAGGTTAGGTTAGGTTAGGTTAGGTTAGGTTAGGTTAGGTTAGGTTAGGTTAGGTTAGGTTAGGTTAGGTTAGGTTAGGTTAGGTTAGGTTAGGTTAGGTTAGGTTAGGTTAGGTTAGGTTAGGTTAGGTTAGGTTAGGTTAGGTTAGGTTAGGTTAGGTTAGGTTAGGTTAGGTTAGGTTAGGTTAGGTTAGGTTAGGTTAGGTTAGGTTAGGTTAGGTTAGGTTAGGTTAGGTTAGGTTAGGTTAGGTTAGGTTAGGTTAGGTTAGGTTAGGTTAGGTTAGGTTAGGTTAGGTTAGGTTAGGTTAGGTTAGGTTAGGTTAGGTTAGGTTAGGTTAGGTTAGGTTAGGTTAGGTTAGGTTAGGTTAGGTTAGGTTAGGTTAGGTTAGGTTAGGTTAGGTTAGGTTAGGTTAGGTTAGGTTAGGTTAGGTTAGGTTAGGTTAGGTTAGGTTAGGTTAGGTTAGGTTAGGTTAGGTTAGGTTAGGTTAGGTTAGGTTAGGTTAGGTTAGGTTAGGTTAGGTTAGGTTAGGTTAGGTTAGGTTAGGTTAGGTTAGGTTAGGTTAGGTTAGGTTAGGTTAGGTTAGGTTAGGTTAGGTTAGGTTAGGTTAGGTTAGGTTAGGTTAGGTTAGGTTAGGTTAGGTTAGGTTAGGTTAGGTTAGGTTAGGTTAGGTTAGGTTAGGTTAGGTTAGGTTAGGTTAGGTTAGGTTAGGTTAGGTTAGGTTAGGTTAGGTTAGGTTAGGTTAGGTTAGGTTAGGTTAGGTTAGGTTAGGTTAGGTTAGGTTAGGTTAGGTTAGGTTAGGTTAGGTTAGGTTAGGTTAGGTTAGGTTAGGTTAGGTTAGGTTAGGTTAGGTTAGGTTAGGTTAGGTTAGGTTAGGTTAGGTTAGGTTAGGTTAGGTTAGGTTAGGTTAGGTTAGGTTAGGTTAGGTTAGGTTAGGTTAGGTTAGGTTAGGTTAGGTTAGGTTAGGTTAGGTTAGGTTAGGTTAGGTTAGGTTAGGTTAGGTTAGGTTAGGTTAGGTTAGGTTAGGTTAGGTTAGGTTAGGTTAGGTTAGGTTAGGTTAGGTTAGGTTAGGTTAGGTTAGGTTAGGTTAGGTTAGGTTAGGTTAGGTTAGGTTAGGTTAGGTTAGGTTAGGTTAGGTTAGGTTAGGTTAGGTTAGGTTAGGTTAGGTTAGGTTAGGTTAGGTTAGGTTAGGTTAGGTTAGGTTAGGTTAGGTTAGGTTAGGTTAGGTTAGGTTAGGTTAGGTTAGGTTAGGTTAGGTTAGGTTAGGTTAGGTTAGGTTAGGTTAGGTTAGGTTAGGTTAGGTTAGGTTAGGTTAGGTTAGGTTAGGTTAGGTTAGGTTAGGTTAGGTTAGGTTAGGTTAGGTTAGGTTAGGTTAGGTTAGGTTAGGTTAGGTTAGGTTAGGTTAGGTTAGGTTAGGTTAGGTTAGGTTAGGTTAGGTTAGGTTAGGTTAGGTTAGGTTAGGTTAGGTTAGGTTAGGTTAGGTTAGGTTAGGTTAGGTTAGGTTAGGTTAGGTTAGGTTAGGTTAGGTTAGGTTAGGTTAGGTTAGGTTAGGTTAGGTTAGGTTAGGTTAGGTTAGGTTAGGTTAGGTTAGGTTAGGTTAGGTTAGGTTAGGTTAGGTTAGGTTAGGTTAGGTTAGGTTAGGTTAGGTTAGGTTAGGTTAGGTTAGGTTAGGTTAGGTTAGGTTAGGTTAGGTTAGGTTAGGTTAGGTTAGGTTAGGTTAGGTTAGGTTAGGTTAGGTTAGGTTAGGTTAGGTTAGGTTAGGTTAGGTTAGGTTAGGTTAGGTTAGGTTAGGTTAGGTTAGGTTAGGTTAGGTTAGGTTAGGTTAGGTTAGGTTAGGTTAGGTTAGGTTAGGTTAGGTTAGGTTAGGTTAGGTTAGGTTAGGTTAGGTTAGGTTAGGTTAGGTTAGGTTAGGTTAGGTTAGGTTAGGTTAGGTTAGGTTAGGTTAGGTTAGGTTAGGTTAGGTTAGGTTAGGTTAGGTTAGGTTAGGTTAGGTTAGGTTAGGTTAGGTTAGGTTAGGTTAGGTTAGGTTAGGTTAGGTTAGGTTAGGTTAGGTTAGGTTAGGTTAGGTTAGGTTAGGTTAGGTTAGGTTAGGTTAGGTTAGGTTAGGTTAGGTTAGGTTAGGTTAGGTTAGGTTAGGTTAGGTTAGGTTAGGTTAGGTTAGGTTAGGTTAGGTTAGGTTAGGTTAGGTTAGGTTAGGTTAGGTTAGGTTAGGTTAGGTTAGGTTAGGTTAGGTTAGGTTAGGTTAGGTTAGGTTAGGTTAGGTTAGGTTAGGTTAGGTTAGGTTAGGTTAGGTTAGGTTAGGTTAGGTTAGGTTAGGTTAGGTTAGGTTAGGTTAGGTTAGGTTAGGTTAGGTTAGGTTAGGTTAGGTTAGGTTAGGTTAGGTTAGGTTAGGTTAGGTTAGGTTAGGTTAGGTTAGGTTAGGTTAGGTTAGGTTAGGTTAGGTTAGGTTAGGTTAGGTTAGGTTAGGTTAGGTTAGGTTAGGTTAGGTTAGGTTAGGTTAGGTTAGGTTAGGTTAGGTTAGGTTAGGTTAGGTTAGGTTAGGTTAGGTTAGGTTAGGTTAGGTTAGGTTAGGTTAGGTTAGGTTAGGTTAGGTTAGGTTAGGTTAGGTTAGGTTAGGTTAGGTTAGGTTAGGTTAGGTTAGGTTAGGTTAGGTTAGGTTAGGTTAGGTTAGGTTAGGTTAGGTTAGGTTAGGTTAGGTTAGGTTAGGTTAGGTTAGGTTAGGTTAGGTTAGGTTAGGTTAGGTTAGGTTAGGTTAGGTTAGGTTAGGTTAGGTTAGGTTAGGTTAGGTTAGGTTAGGTTAGGTTAGGTTAGGTTAGGTTAGGTTAGGTTAGGTTAGGTTAGGTTAGGTTAGGTTAGGTTAGGTTAGGTTAGGTTAGGTTAGGTTAGGTTAGGTTAGGTTAGGTTAGGTTAGGTTAGGTTAGGTTAGGTTAGGTTAGGTTAGGTTAGGTTAGGTTAGGTTAGGTTAGGTTAGGTTAGGTTAGGTTAGGTTAGGTTAGGTTAGGTTAGGTTAGGTTAGGTTAGGTTAGGTTAGGTTAGGTTAGGTTAGGTTAGGTTAGGTTAGGTTAGGTTAGGTTAGGTTAGGTTAGGTTAGGTTAGGTTAGGTTAGGTTAGGTTAGGTTAGGTTAGGTTAGGTTAGGTTAGGTTAGGTTAGGTTAGGTTAGGTTAGGTTAGGTTAGGTTAGGTTAGGTTAGGTTAGGTTAGGTTAGGTTAGGTTAGGTTAGGTTAGGTTAGGTTAGGTTAGGTTAGGTTAGGTTAGGTTAGGTTAGGTTAGGTTAGGTTAGGTTAGGTTAGGTTAGGTTAGGTTAGGTTAGGTTAGGTTAGGTTAGGTTAGGTTAGGTTAGGTTAGGTTAGGTTAGGTTAGGTTAGGTTAGGTTAGGTTAGGTTAGGTTAGGTTAGGTTAGGTTAGGTTAGGTTAGGTTAGGTTAGGTTAGGTTAGGTTAGGTTAGGTTAGGTTAGGTTAGGTTAGGTTAGGTTAGGTTAGGTTAGGTTAGGTTAGGTTAGGTTAGGTTAGGTTAGGTTAGGTTAGGTTAGGTTAGGTTAGGTTAGGTTAGGTTAGGTTAGGTTAGGTTAGGTTAGGTTAGGTTAGGTTAGGTTAGGTTAGGTTAGGTTAGGTTAGGTTAGGTTAGGTTAGGTTAGGTTAGGTTAGGTTAGGTTAGGTTAGGTTAGGTTAGGTTAGGTTAGGTTAGGTTAGGTTAGGTTAGGTTAGGTTAGGTTAGGTTAGGTTAGGTTAGGTTAGGTTAGGTTAGGTTAGGTTAGGTTAGGTTAGGTTAGGTTAGGTTAGGTTAGGTTAGGTTAGGTTAGGTTAGGTTAGGTTAGGTTAGGTTAGGTTAGGTTAGGTTAGGTTAGGTTAGGTTAGGTTAGGTTAGGTTAGGTTAGGTTAGGTTAGGTTAGGTTAGGTTAGGTTAGGTTAGGTTAGGTTAGGTTAGGTTAGGTTAGGTTAGGTTAGGTTAGGTTAGGTTAGGTTAGGTTAGGTTAGGTTAGGTTAGGTTAGGTTAGGTTAGGTTAGGTTAGGTTAGGTTAGGTTAGGTTAGGTTAGGTTAGGTTAGGTTAGGTTAGGTTAGGTTAGGTTAGGTTAGGTTAGGTTAGGTTAGGTTAGGTTAGGTTAGGTTAGGTTAGGTTAGGTTAGGTTAGGTTAGGTTAGGTTAGGTTAGGTTAGGTTAGGTTAGGTTAGGTTAGGTTAGGTTAGGTTAGGTTAGGTTAGGTTAGGTTAGGTTAGGTTAGGTTAGGTTAGGTTAGGTTAGGTTAGGTTAGGTTAGGTTAGGTTAGGTTAGGTTAGGTTAGGTTAGGTTAGGTTAGGTTAGGTTAGGTTAGGTTAGGTTAGGTTAGGTTAGGTTAGGTTAGGTTAGGTTAGGTTAGGTTAGGTTAGGTTAGGTTAGGTTAGGTTAGGTTAGGTTAGGTTAGGTTAGGTTAGGTTAGGTTAGGTTAGGTTAGGTTAGGTTAGGTTAGGTTAGGTTAGGTTAGGTTAGGTTAGGTTAGGTTAGGTTAGGTTAGGTTAGGTTAGGTTAGGTTAGGTTAGGTTAGGTTAGGTTAGGTTAGGTTAGGTTAGGTTAGGTTAGGTTAGGTTAGGTTAGGTTAGGTTAGGTTAGGTTAGGTTAGGTTAGGTTAGGTTAGGTTAGGTTAGGTTAGGTTAGGTTAGGTTAGGTTAGGTTAGGTTAGGTTAGGTTAGGTTAGGTTAGGTTAGGTTAGGTTAGGTTAGGTTAGGTTAGGTTAGGTTAGGTTAGGTTAGGTTAGGTTAGGTTAGGTTAGGTTAGGTTAGGTTAGGTTAGGTTAGGTTAGGTTAGGTTAGGTTAGGTTAGGTTAGGTTAGGTTAGGTTAGGTTAGGTTAGGTTAGGTTAGGTTAGGTTAGGTTAGGTTAGGTTAGGTTAGGTTAGGTTAGGTTAGGTTAGGTTAGGTTAGGTTAGGTTAGGTTAGGTTAGGTTAGGTTAGGTTAGGTTAGGTTAGGTTAGGTTAGGTTAGGTTAGGTTAGGTTAGGTTAGGTTAGGTTAGGTTAGGTTAGGTTAGGTTAGGTTAGGTTAGGTTAGGTTAGGTTAGGTTAGGTTAGGTTAGGTTAGGTTAGGTTAGGTTAGGTTAGGTTAGGTTAGGTTAGGTTAGGTTAGGTTAGGTTAGGTTAGGTTAGGTTAGGTTAGGTTAGGTTAGGTTAGGTTAGGTTAGGTTAGGTTAGGTTAGGTTAGGTTAGGTTAGGTTAGGTTAGGTTAGGTTAGGTTAGGTTAGGTTAGGTTAGGTTAGGTTAGGTTAGGTTAGGTTAGGTTAGGTTAGGTTAGGTTAGGTTAGGTTAGGTTAGGTTAGGTTAGGTTAGGTTAGGTTAGGTTAGGTTAGGTTAGGTTAGGTTAGGTTAGGTTAGGTTAGGTTAGGTTAGGTTAGGTTAGGTTAGGTTAGGTTAGGTTAGGTTAGGTTAGGTTAGGTTAGGTTAGGTTAGGTTAGGTTAGGTTAGGTTAGGTTAGGTTAGGTTAGGTTAGGTTAGGTTAGGTTAGGTTAGGTTAGGTTAGGTTAGGTTAGGTTAGGTTAGGTTAGGTTAGGTTAGGTTAGGTTAGGTTAGGTTAGGTTAGGTTAGGTTAGGTTAGGTTAGGTTAGGTTAGGTTAGGTTAGGTTAGGTTAGGTTAGGTTAGGTTAGGTTAGGTTAGGTTAGGTTAGGTTAGGTTAGGTTAGGTTAGGTTAGGTTAGGTTAGGTTAGGTTAGGTTAGGTTAGGTTAGGTTAGGTTAGGTTAGGTTAGGTTAGGTTAGGTTAGGTTAGGTTAGGTTAGGTTAGGTTAGGTTAGGTTAGGTTAGGTTAGGTTAGGTTAGGTTAGGTTAGGTTAGGTTAGGTTAGGTTAGGTTAGGTTAGGTTAGGTTAGGTTAGGTTAGGTTAGGTTAGGTTAGGTTAGGTTAGGTTAGGTTAGGTTAGGTTAGGTTAGGTTAGGTTAGGTTAGGTTAGGTTAGGTTAGGTTAGGTTAGGTTAGGTTAGGTTAGGTTAGGTTAGGTTAGGTTAGGTTAGGTTAGGTTAGGTTAGGTTAGGTTAGGTTAGGTTAGGTTAGGTTAGGTTAGGTTAGGTTAGGTTAGGTTAGGTTAGGTTAGGTTAGGTTAGGTTAGGTTAGGTTAGGTTAGGTTAGGTTAGGTTAGGTTAGGTTAGGTTAGGTTAGGTTAGGTTAGGTTAGGTTAGGTTAGGTTAGGTTAGGTTAGGTTAGGTTAGGTTAGGTTAGGTTAGGTTAGGTTAGGTTAGGTTAGGTTAGGTTAGGTTAGGTTAGGTTAGGTTAGGTTAGGTTAGGTTAGGTTAGGTTAGGTTAGGTTAGGTTAGGTTAGGTTAGGTTAGGTTAGGTTAGGTTAGGTTAGGTTAGGTTAGGTTAGGTTAGGTTAGGTTAGGTTAGGTTAGGTTAGGTTAGGTTAGGTTAGGTTAGGTTAGGTTAGGTTAGGTTAGGTTAGGTTAGGTTAGGTTAGGTTAGGTTAGGTTAGGTTAGGTTAGGTTAGGTTAGGTTAGGTTAGGTTAGGTTAGGTTAGGTTAGGTTAGGTTAGGTTAGGTTAGGTTAGGTTAGGTTAGGTTAGGTTAGGTTAGGTTAGGTTAGGTTAGGTTAGGTTAGGTTAGGTTAGGTTAGGTTAGGTTAGGTTAGGTTAGGTTAGGTTAGGTTAGGTTAGGTTAGGTTAGGTTAGGTTAGGTTAGGTTAGGTTAGGTTAGGTTAGGTTAGGTTAGGTTAGGTTAGGTTAGGTTAGGTTAGGTTAGGTTAGGTTAGGTTAGGTTAGGTTAGGTTAGGTTAGGTTAGGTTAGGTTAGGTTAGGTTAGGTTAGGTTAGGTTAGGTTAGGTTAGGTTAGGTTAGGTTAGGTTAGGTTAGGTTAGGTTAGGTTAGGTTAGGTTAGGTTAGGTTAGGTTAGGTTAGGTTAGGTTAGGTTAGGTTAGGTTAGGTTAGGTTAGGTTAGGTTAGGTTAGGTTAGGTTAGGTTAGGTTAGGTTAGGTTAGGTTAGGTTAGGTTAGGTTAGGTTAGGTTAGGTTAGGTTAGGTTAGGTTAGGTTAGGTTAGGTTAGGTTAGGTTAGGTTAGGTTAGGTTAGGTTAGGTTAGGTTAGGTTAGGTTAGGTTAGGTTAGGTTAGGTTAGGTTAGGTTAGGTTAGGTTAGGTTAGGTTAGGTTAGGTTAGGTTAGGTTAGGTTAGGTTAGGTTAGGTTAGGTTAGGTTAGGTTAGGTTAGGTTAGGTTAGGTTAGGTTAGGTTAGGTTAGGTTAGGTTAGGTTAGGTTAGGTTAGGTTAGGTTAGGTTAGGTTAGGTTAGGTTAGGTTAGGTTAGGTTAGGTTAGGTTAGGTTAGGTTAGGTTAGGTTAGGTTAGGTTAGGTTAGGTTAGGTTAGGTTAGGTTAGGTTAGGTTAGGTTAGGTTAGGTTAGGTTAGGTTAGGTTAGGTTAGGTTAGGTTAGGTTAGGTTAGGTTAGGTTAGGTTAGGTTAGGTTAGGTTAGGTTAGGTTAGGTTAGGTTAGGTTAGGTTAGGTTAGGTTAGGTTAGGTTAGGTTAGGTTAGGTTAGGTTAGGTTAGGTTAGGTTAGGTTAGGTTAGGTTAGGTTAGGTTAGGTTAGGTTAGGTTAGGTTAGGTTAGGTTAGGTTAGGTTAGGTTAGGTTAGGTTAGGTTAGGTTAGGTTAGGTTAGGTTAGGTTAGGTTAGGTTAGGTTAGGTTAGGTTAGGTTAGGTTAGGTTAGGTTAGGTTAGGTTAGGTTAGGTTAGGTTAGGTTAGGTTAGGTTAGGTTAGGTTAGGTTAGGTTAGGTTAGGTTAGGTTAGGTTAGGTTAGGTTAGGTTAGGTTAGGTTAGGTTAGGTTAGGTTAGGTTAGGTTAGGTTAGGTTAGGTTAGGTTAGGTTAGGTTAGGTTAGGTTAGGTTAGGTTAGGTTAGGTTAGGTTAGGTTAGGTTAGGTTAGGTTAGGTTAGGTTAGGTTAGGTTAGGTTAGGTTAGGTTAGGTTAGGTTAGGTTAGGTTAGGTTAGGTTAGGTTAGGTTAGGTTAGGTTAGGTTAGGTTAGGTTAGGTTAGGTTAGGTTAGGTTAGGTTAGGTTAGGTTAGGTTAGGTTAGGTTAGGTTAGGTTAGGTTAGGTTAGGTTAGGTTAGGTTAGGTTAGGTTAGGTTAGGTTAGGTTAGGTTAGGTTAGGTTAGGTTAGGTTAGGTTAGGTTAGGTTAGGTTAGGTTAGGTTAGGTTAGGTTAGGTTAGGTTAGGTTAGGTTAGGTTAGGTTAGGTTAGGTTAGGTTAGGTTAGGTTAGGTTAGGTTAGGTTAGGTTAGGTTAGGTTAGGTTAGGTTAGGTTAGGTTAGGTTAGGTTAGGTTAGGTTAGGTTAGGTTAGGTTAGGTTAGGTTAGGTTAGGTTAGGTTAGGTTAGGTTAGGTTAGGTTAGGTTAGGTTAGGTTAGGTTAGGTTAGGTTAGGTTAGGTTAGGTTAGGTTAGGTTAGGTTAGGTTAGGTTAGGTTAGGTTAGGTTAGGTTAGGTTAGGTTAGGTTAGGTTAGGTTAGGTTAGGTTAGGTTAGGTTAGGTTAGGTTAGGTTAGGTTAGGTTAGGTTAGGTTAGGTTAGGTTAGGTTAGGTTAGGTTAGGTTAGGTTAGGTTAGGTTAGGTTAGGTTAGGTTAGGTTAGGTTAGGTTAGGTTAGGTTAGGTTAGGTTAGGTTAGGTTAGGTTAGGTTAGGTTAGGTTAGGTTAGGTTAGGTTAGGTTAGGTTAGGTTAGGTTAGGTTAGGTTAGGTTAGGTTAGGTTAGGTTAGGTTAGGTTAGGTTAGGTTAGGTTAGGTTAGGTTAGGTTAGGTTAGGTTAGGTTAGGTTAGGTTAGGTTAGGTTAGGTTAGGTTAGGTTAGGTTAGGTTAGGTTAGGTTAGGTTAGGTTAGGTTAGGTTAGGTTAGGTTAGGTTAGGTTAGGTTAGGTTAGGTTAGGTTAGGTTAGGTTAGGTTAGGTTAGGTTAGGTTAGGTTAGGTTAGGTTAGG
>OY754970.1:42845871-42855871 GCA_963576475.1 Molanna angustata | reverse complement strand
AAATCTAAAACCCAACTAAACCTAACCTAACCTAGCCTAAAACCCAACCCTAAAACCCAACGAAGCCTAAAACCTAACGAAGCCTAAAACCTAACGAAGCCTAAAACCCAACCCTAAAACCCAGCGAAGCCTAAAATCTAATTTCGGGTTTTTCGAAAATTCAACACGCGAACCGAACTCAGCTGACCTAACCTAACCTAACCTGACCTAAATTGACCTACCTCGATGGGACAAAATTCACTAAACCTCACCGTAACTTTTGGGTTTTTCGAGATTTTTCGGGTTCTTCGAAATTTTCGGAAGGGTCGACCGATTTCATTTCAGGAAACCGAATTTCACCCTCCTAAACCTAACCTAACCCGACCTAAACCGACCTAACCTAACTGCCGAAACCTCACTGACTTTTCGAGATTTTCGGATTTTTCGAAAAAAAAATATTTTTCGAAATGGCATCCCGACCCGACCCGAACCGACCTAACCTCACCCGAATCGACCCGACGCAACCCCCTGAACCTCCCCGTGACTTTCGGGTTTTTCGAGATTTTTCGGATTTTTCGAAATTTTCAGAAAGGTCGTCGAAATTCCTTCCGGAATTCCGAGTTTGACCCTTCCAGGCCCGCCCGGACGGAAAATGGACCGATTTGAAAATTTAACAACAAAATGAACCAAAAATCTGTTACATGTCCAGGTCAGTCGGACGTCCCCCTCCCCCATACCTAACGGGAATTTTTTTTTCGAAATTTTTTTTCACATTTTTCGAGATTCCGTCGGATTCGCGTCCAGTTTCCCACCGTGCGCGACCCCACCCGACCTGACCTAACCTAACCTAACCTAACCCGCGAACCTCGCCGTAACTCTGAGGTTTTTCGCGATTTTTCGGATTTTTTTAGATTTTCCGAAAGGTCATCGTATGTCATTACGAAAAACCGAATTTCACCCGAACCGACCTAACCCGACGCGAGATAAACTGAAATTTTAGGTTTTTACAGATTTTTCAGATTTTTTTAGATTTTTCGAAAGGCCGTCCGATTTCGACGGGGCGAACCGAATTTCAGCCTCCCGAACCTAACCTAACCCGTCCTAAACCGACATAACCTAACTCACTTTTGGGTTTTCCTATACGAACTTTCGGGTTTTTACAGATTTTTCAGATTTTTCCAGATTTTCCGAAAGGTCGTCCGATTTCATGGGGACGAACCGAATTTCAGCCTCCCGAACCTAACCTAACCCGTCCTAAACCGACATAACCTAACTCACTTTTGGCTTTTTTTTACAGATTTTTCGGCTTTTTAGAGATTTTTCAGATTTTTACAGATTTTTACAGATTCGATCAAATTTCAATACACGGAACCGAGTCTCACTTGTCCAAACCTCAGCTAACCTATTATACCCTTAAAGTTTCTTTTTTTTTTTTTTTAAGTGTCTACTTGAGCTTTCGCGAAAGTCGTCTATGGAAACCTACCCTTATTTTTCACGACGAGTATTTCTGCATTCAAAGAAATTTTGGAAAACTTACTGAAATTTTCGATAATTTGGACAACATATTCGGAACCTCCAGTGCGTGTCCGGAGTTTTCGAAAAAATTTTCGAAGTTTTTTCGATCTTTCGATTTTTTCGATTTTTCGAAATTTCGAGACTTTTCGAAATTTCATATTTTCGAAGATTCGAAGATTTTCTGTTTTCGGGTTTTTCGAATTTTCGAGAGCTTTCGAAATTTCATATTTTTAAAAAAATCGAAAATTCGATTTTTCAAAAAATTTCAGATTTTTCGAAATTTCGAAAATTTCAAATTTTTCGAAATTTCAACCAACCCAACCTAACCTGACAAAAATCGAAAAATTTTCAAGTTTCAGATTTTTCGAAATTTCAAAAATTTCAGATTTTTTCCAAATTTCGAAAATTTCAGATTTTTCCAAATTTCAACCAACCCAACCTAACCTGACATAACCTAACCTAACCTAACCTAACCTAACCTAACCTAACCTAACCTAACCTAACCTAACCTAACCTAACCTAACCTAACCTAACCTAACCTAACCTAACCTAACCTAACCTAACCTAACCTAACCTAACCTAACCTAACCTAACCTAACCTAACCTAACCTAACCTAACCTAACCTAACCTAACCTAACCTAACCTAACCTAACCTAACCTAACCTAACCTAACCTAACCTAACCTAACCTAACCTAACCTAACCTAACCTAACCTAACCTAACCTAACCTAACCTAACCTAACCTAACCTAACCTAACCTAACCTAACCTAACCTAACCTAACCTAACCTAACCTAACCTAACCTAACCTAACCTAACCTAACCTAACCTAACCTAACCTAACCTAACCTAACCTAACCTAACCTAACCTAACCTAACCTAACCTAACCTAACCTAACCTAACCTAACCTAACCTAACCTAACCTAACCTAACCTAACCTAACCTAACCTAACCTAACCTAACCTAACCTAACCTAACCTAACCTAACCTAACCTAACCTAACCTAACCTAACCTAACCTAACCTAACCTAACCTAACCTAACCTAACCTAACCTAACCTAACCTAACCTAACCTAACCTAACCTAACCTAACCTAACCTAACCTAACCTAACCTAACCTAACCTAACCTAACCTAACCTAACCTAACCTAACCTAACCTAACCTAACCTAACCTAACCTAACCTAACCTAACCTAACCTAACCTAACCTAACCTAACCTAACCTAACCTAACCTAACCTAACCTAACCTAACCTAACCTAACCTAACCTAACCTAACCTAACCTAACCTAACCTAACCTAACCTAACCTAACCTAACCTAACCTAACCTAACCTAACCTAACCTAACCTAACCTAACCTAACCTAACCTAACCTAACCTAACCTAACCTAACCTAACCTAACCTAACCTAACCTAACCTAACCTAACCTAACCTAACCTAACCTAACCTAACCTAACCTAACCTAACCTAACCTAACCTAACCTAACCTAACCTAACCTAACCTAACCTAACCTAACCTAACCTAACCTAACCTAACCTAACCTAACCTAACCTAACCTAACCTAACCTAACCTAACCTAACCTAACCTAACCTAACCTAACCTAACCTAACCTAACCTAACCTAACCTAACCTAACCTAACCTAACCTAACCTAACCTAACCTAACCTAACCTAACCTAACCTAACCTAACCTAACCTAACCTAACCTAACCTAACCTAACCTAACCTAACCTAACCTAACCTAACCTAACCTAACCTAACCTAACCTAACCTAACCTAACCTAACCTAACCTAACCTAACCTAACCTAACCTAACCTAACCTAACCTAACCTAACCTAACCTAACCTAACCTAACCTAACCTAACCTAACCTAACCTAACCTAACCTAACCTAACCTAACCTAACCTAACCTAACCTAACCTAACCTAACCTAACCTAACCTAACCTAACCTAACCTAACCTAACCTAACCTAACCTAACCTAACCTAACCTAACCTAACCTAACCTAACCTAACCTAACCTAACCTAACCTAACCTAACCTAACCTAACCTAACCTAACCTAACCTAACCTAACCTAACCTAACCTAACCTAACCTAACCTAACCTAACCTAACCTAACCTAACCTAACCTAACCTAACCTAACCTAACCTAACCTAACCTAACCTAACCTAACCTAACCTAACCTAACCTAACCTAACCTAACCTAACCTAACCTAACCTAACCTAACCTAACCTAACCTAACCTAACCTAACCTAACCTAACCTAACCTAACCTAACCTAACCTAACCTAACCTAACCTAACCTAACCTAACCTAACCTAACCTAACCTAACCTAACCTAACCTAACCTAACCTAACCTAACCTAACCTAACCTAACCTAACCTAACCTAACCTAACCTAACCTAACCTAACCTAACCTAACCTAACCTAACCTAACCTAACCTAACCTAACCTAACCAGTCGTTCGCCGGCCGCCAAGCAGGTAGGACGTCCCAACGGAGCAAAGAAGCTCCCACCGATGGAAATTAAATCATACTTAGTCCACGTCAGTTTGTTTCTAAAGTGTTTGTTAAAAAATTTAAATTTGTATCAAAATACAAATTAAAACAAATTCAATTGTGTCAAGTGCGGTTACAAAGTGAACTCGGGTACAGTGATCGGTCACCTCAAGTTCGGTTCAGTGTTCGGTCGGAAAACTCGGAAAAACTTCAAACAACTAAAAAGTCGGAAAAGCTCGGAAAAATCCCGGAAAATCCGGAAAACTCCGGTGTCGGTTTTCCTCGGTTTTTCCGACACCCACGTGTTCGAGAACGTTTTCAAAAAAGTGGAAAATTCTCGGAAAATTTCGGAAAATTCGGAAAACTTTCGAGCCTCGTACTTTGTCGGAAAAGCTCGGAAAAATCCCGGAAAATTCGGGATATTCCACCATCCGGATTTTCCGACTTTCCACCTGACTTTTATTTTTCGAGGTTTTGTTCTACACACTCGTTGAAATCACCAAACTTTAATTTTTGAAGACATATACTATCGAGGTTCCATTTTCGGGTTTCGCGTCTGACCACTTGGGTCTCCATACTAATTTGTATGGAATAAATTATATGAAAAACTGTGTTTTGGGTATAACAGTGTTTATGAATGCATATTTATGTTGCGTATAACAATTTCTGAATAATTATTGGTTCTACCCCCTTTTAAAAGTTCAGAGTGTTGCCGAGGGTTGTCAAGTGTTGTCGAGGTTTTACATACCAAATTCTTCAGTGATTTGTCAGTGTCGAACTAAACGTTTATTTAAGTGATTTGTCAGTGTCGAACTAAACGTATTCTCTATCCTAGCGTTTCTTTAAATACGTTTGATCCTCGAAGACTGGAATCTCGAAAGATGGCAGAAACTCAGCCAAAGACGATTGCGGGCCGTAAAATCTCTCTGACCAAGGGGTCAAAATCCGAACTGAGCTCAAGAGATGTATCCCTCTCAACAAAGTTGTCGCCAACACCCGCTAAAGCACCACGGACGGAAAATCCTGTTAATGACGCCAGCATCCAGATCCGTGCGGCTACGGAGGCTCTCAAGGGTTCCGGCAATCTCAAAAGAGAGATTAAGGATATGATTATTAAAACCTTCGATGGATTGCTGGGAATAATCAGTAGGCTGGCTGACAAAAGAAGCGGAACTACATCTGAAGCTGGCACGGTGCCTGGCAACTCACATACAGAATTTGAGCTAAGCGAGATCACCAAAAAACTGGATGATCAATCAAATAAACTAGACGAACTCACCAAAATTGTTTTGGAACATAGCGCTCAGCCATTGCCGCCGGTCTGGTCTAACAAAAATGGTGGCGGATCCACAGGAGCACCTGCAAGCGCAATGAAATCGACAACCGGCACCACACACCAACCCAGCTACTCATCCGTTGCAGCCACAACAGCTCCATCTCATGCAGTAATTGTAACTGCCACCGACAAGACCATGACCACTTCCGACATCAAAAACACCTTGAAGCAGAGCGTTAAGCCATCTGAACTCAGGGTCGGAATAAGTTCTATGGTTTCCGCGAGGGACAACAAAGTTATCATCAAATGTCCCACTCACACCGACGCCGACACCATCCGCACAGCACTACCAACATTGACGAGGGGCAACCTGGTAGCTTGCGAGGGGAAGAGACTTAAGCCTTCAGTTGTTCTCAAGGGCATCGAGAAGGAAACCAAGGATGCCGAAATAATTGAGTCAATCCTTCAGCAGAATGACTCCATTCTAGAAGCAGCTGGAAGTGACACAGAAGCCATCAGGATCCAGAGAAGCATCAACAACAGGAAAAGCGACAGGCTGAGGAATGTGATCCTCATAGTAAAAAACGAAGTGCGACTCGTCATGCTGAAGCAAGAAAGAGTAAACATTGGCTTTCAGCGAGTTCGAGTAGAAGACAGCTGCCCAATCATGCAATGTTTTAAATGCATGGGCTTCGGCCACTCGTCAATCAGGTGCACAGAGACAAAGGACCGCTGTCTGCACTGCGCAGGGGACCACAAATCGATCACCTGCACGAAGAAAGATAAACCGGACGACCACCGATGCTGGAACTGTATAAAAATGGCGAAGGGTAAATCTGACGCCACCAAGCATAGAGCCAACTCCAGGGACTGTCCTTTCCGCTCTCGCACGATACAGCGAACACTGGAAAGAATAGACTTCTAATATGGCTTCTACATCAACATCAACACCTGCAACAACCGTCACTCTCCACTGGAAAATTCTTCAATGGAATATCCAAAGATGTCGCGCTGCTCTCGAGGAGGTATTCTTCAATCACCACAAAGCTGATATAGTGTTACTCCAAGAACCATACACTGGAAACACTGGAATGGTCAAGGCACCCCATGGAGTGAAGGTATTCCAAAGAAAACACAGTCGCGACTTACCATGTAAAGCCGCAGTAATAATACTCAACCCGGAAATTGATGGACTTCTTCTAAGCGGCTTCTCCGATGGCAACGCTGTTTTCGTCGAGATCCCCACCCAAGAGACACATGTGACATTAGGGTCAGTATATCTCGAGCCCACCGCTGACGTAGCTAACGTCCTCAACAACATCGAAAGAGCAAACAGACCAAATATTGTAATTGGAGGTGACCTCAACGCGAAAAATATCTGGTGGGGGAGCAATCGAACAGACAAAAGGGGAGACTTGATCTTCGACTGCTTTTCAAGCTGCAATCTACAAATAATCAACACTGGATCCACGCCAACTTTCGAAACTTACCGTAATACCCAACACATCAGTAGCGTCATCGATATTACTGTCTGCTCATTAAACTGCATTCAAACAATTCACAACTGGGAAGTTCTACGGGACTCCAATTACATCAGCGATCACAACCCAATAACCTTTAATATTGAGGCCACAGCAAACTCACCCAACCAAAACAGCACAAAAATTTACAGCAGTCGAAAAGCAAACTGGACGAAATTTAGGGACTGCCTTTTAGAACCCTTGAACGATCCTCGTGGAAGCAATTTGTTCGAGGTAGAATCTCCAAATGAATTAGACGAGGCAGTTGAATGGCTAACTGGCAGGATACAACAAGCGTGTGATGAGTCTATGAAAAAAAGGTCTCGAAATAAACTCAACACCAAACCGAAACCGTGGTGGAACGAAAACCTGAAACTACTCAAAAAATCGCTAAGGACCGCTAAACACAAGCTACAAAACTCAAACCCACAAAGACGAGAGCTCATAACACTACCGGATTATATCAAGAAAAAGGAAGAGTATAAGATGGCCATATTGAATGCAAAAACTGAATCGTGGAAATCTCACTGCACAGTGCAAAATAGGGAAACAGCTTGGGACGCCATTCATAGAATCTTAGCAAGGAACACCGTATGGACACCACCAGCGACCATGAAGGATGGCAACACTTTCTTCAAAGACGCAGAGGAGACAGCAATTAAACTCTTGGAAAAGTTTTACCCTGACGATAACAGCACAAACGAAACCAGCGACCAGGCCAACATCAGAGCGAGCTCAGAAACACCCCCTGATACTAATAATGATCCACAGTTTACAACATTGGAAATAGAGACCATTTTCAAACACATGAACCCGGACAAGGCACCAGGACACGATAGCTTAACAGCGGACATATGTTTAGAAGTTTATAAACTCAAACCCGACCTCATCACAAAAATGTTCAACAAATGCCTGGAACTCCACTACTTTCCCAGGGCCTGGAAAGTAGCAAAAGTGGTCACAATACCAAAGAGCAACAAAACCGACATCGCAGACATAAACTCTTACAGACCCATCGGTCTACTGCCGGTGTTCGGAAAGGTGCTGGAAAAACTAATGGCCAACCGAATTAACTGGAACTTTCAAAATGCTAAGACCCTTAGCGAGAACCAATTCGGCTTCACACGCCAAAGATCCACAGTGGACGCACTGGAAGCTTCAGTAACGAGCATAGAAAAAGGACTTAGAAGCAAAAAAATAGTTGCCGCCATTTCTCTCGACATTAAAGGTGCGTTTGACAATGCCTGGTGGCCCTTTTTATTGCACCAGCTACGCGAAAAGGGCTGCCCTAGGAATCTCTTCTTTACGATAGTGTCGTATTTGCACGAAAGGAAAGTCGAGCTCACCTTCGCGAACGCCACAGTTGCAAAGACAACCAACAAAGGATGCGTCCAGGGATCGTCCTGTGGGCCTGACTTTTGGAACCTCATTCTGGACGATCTTTTGCAGGCACACTATGAAGACGGCATAGAGGTCAGAGCGTTCGCCGATGACGTGCTGCTACTGGTGAAAGGCGACTCTGTTCTCGACCTAGAAATCAAAGCAAACAGATCTCTGGACAACATCTGCAAGTGGGGAAGAAAAGTAAAATTAAAATTCTCCGAAGAAAAGACACACCTTATGATATTGACCAAGCGAAAGGCATGCCATCCCACAATCTTGATGAATGGTAAACAGCTAACACCAGTTGATCATTTCAAGATACTGGGCGTATACCTCGATAAAAACCTTAACTGGTCGAAACACATAGACGAAACCTGCAAGAAAGCATCGGACCTCACTAACAAATTGATAAGAGCAGCCAAACCTACCTGGGGAGCCTCACACGCGGTATTAAGTACATTATACAAAGGGGCCATCGCACCCCTTATAACATATGCCGCATCGATATGGGGCAGTGCAGCTAAAAGGAAGGCCAATAAAAGAAAACTGGATCGAGTACAAAGAACCTTTGCAATAAGAGCGTGCAAGGGATACCGAACAGTGTCGCTAACCTCAGCGCAGGTACTGGCTGGCTTTATCCCCTTGGAATACCAAATTGAGGAAATTATGGAAACCAGAAAGGTCAAAACAAAAGGAACCGTTGAAGGTTTGCCAAACGATAGGAAATACCAAGGCGTCAGGAAATTCTATAGCCTTCCACATCCCGCGAAACGGGTAAGCATGGACACTAAGATGCTTGAAAAAGAACCGCCACGACCAAAAAGAGGAGAACTGCAAATTTTCACCGACGGCAGCCTATTGGATGGTAAAGTCGGCGCGGCTTTCGTTGCATACGGTGAAGGACAAGAGGAACTGACCACTAAAACGTTTAAACTGGAAAACTATTGTTCTGTATTTCAAGCAGAGATGATTGCCATAAGAGAGGCACTACAGTGGATAACAAGTCAACCCGTAAATCAATGGACAGAAATGGGTATCTTCACCGATTGCATGTCGGGAGTGCAAAGCATCACAGACATGCAGTCGGTGAACCCATTAGTGGTGGAAACACAAATGACACTGACAAAGCTACAGCTAGAAGGTAGGGTCGTCAAAGTAAACTGGATAAGAGGGCATACTGGTATTAAAGGAAACGACAGAGCAGATCAACTGGCAAGACAGGCAACCCTGAAAAAGACCTCACCAACATATAACAAATTTCCACTGACTTATGCCAAAAAGTTAATAAGATCAAAAACTATGGAAAAGTGGCAACAATCCTACAATGATTCTCAAACCGGGAGCGTCACAAAAAAGTCATTTCCAAGCATAAAAGAAGCCGAAGACTATAGAAGGAAAGAAGGAACTAAATTTGAAACCACTCAATTTTTCACAGGCCACGGGTCATTTCGAAGTTACCTTCATAGGTTCAAACTAAGAAATGACGACAGATGCCCATGCGACGACTCGACTTCTCAAACATCTGAACATCTACTTCTGGACTGCGCAATGTTTGAAAGAGACAGAAACAAACTAGAGAATGCATGCAGATCTCAAGGCAAGGAATTAAGGAATCTTAACTCCATACTTCAAAACGACGTAACAAGAAAACAAACTATCGAATTTATGAAGAAGATTCTTGCAGCCATAAAGGAACAGAATGGAACAACATCATGATTCAAGAATATGACTTTCCTTGTATTTACTAACCATGTATCACTCTTTTTCTCGATGACTTTCCTTGTATTTATTAACCTTGTATCATTGTTTATTGTATGCACTA